>CP139508.1:97237749-97509103 GCA_021014915.2 Artemisia tridentata subsp. tridentata | reverse complement strand
GGTACAAATACTAACCATGATGCAGCTTCAAGGAGGAAGATGATGATTGCATTTTCATACCAGTCATGGAAGAAAGTCCTGTGAATGAGTCTTCTACAAAGAAAGATGATATTCCTTCATCAATTGGTGTAGACAAAGAGAAAGATGTGCTGAAACAAGTGGTCAGAATGGTAAAGAAGCTGAAAATCCAACGAGCAGTACCAATGGAGTTAGTACTGCTCAGCCACAAGTTACAACTGCTGAGCAAAATAGTGATGCTGCTGGACCAAGTCAACCTCATCTTGATTCACTAGTTGATACTGCTTCTCAAGTTGATGAGTTTGATTTCTTTGGAGATGGTCTGCAAAACATGCCTACTAGCTATGCAGCTCCTTCTACTCCCCATACTATTGTACATAGGAATCATCCACTTACCAATATCATAGGAGATGTACAATCTGGATTCAAGACCAGAAGGCAAATACAAGACCCAGATCATCATGGATTTCTCAGTGTGGTTTATGAGGAGAAACATCATGAAGATGAGCATGAGTGTATGTTTGTATGTTTTCTATCTCAGGTTGAACCCAAGAATGTGTTAAAGGCTTTAGAATCATCAAGTTAGGTTGAAGCTATGCAAGAAGAGCTACTTCAATTCAAAATTCAGAATGTATGGGTTCTGGTTGATCTACCAAAGGGAATGAGAGTAATTGGTACAAAGTGGGTATTCAGGAACAAGAAGGATGAGAGGGGCATTGTGATAAAGAACAAAGCAAGATTGGTTGCTCAAGGCTATACTCAGGAGGAGGGTATAGATTATGAGGAAGTTTTTGCTCCAGTTGCCAGGATTGAAGCAATAAGATTATTTCTTTCTTATGCTTCATTTATGGGATTTATGGTCTATCAAATGGATGTGAAAAGTGCCTTTCTGTATGGTACTATTGATGAAGAAGTTTATGTTTCAAAACCTCCAGGTTTTATAGACCAAGAGCATCCTGACAAGGTTTATAAGGTGGTGAAAGCTCTATATAGATTGCATCAGGCTCCAAGAGCTTGGTATGAAACTCTTGCTAAATATCTTCTAAAGAATGGGTTTCATAGAGGGAAAATTGATCAAACTCTCTTTATTAAAAAGGACAAGGGTGATATTCTACTGGTACAAGTCTATGTAGATGACATCATTTTTGGTTCTACAAAGAAACAGATGTGTAAGGAGTTTGAAAAGCTGATGAAAGACCAATTTCAGATGAGTTCTATGGGAGAGCTTACCTTCTTCCTAAGTCTTCAAGTACAGAAAAGTCAGATGGTATATTTATCTCTCAGGATAAATATGTTGGTGAAATATTAAGAAAATTTCAATTCACAGATGCCAAGGTTGCTAGCACACCAATTGACAAAGAGACACATTTGTTATTAAAGGATCATCAGTGGTGAAGATGTGGATGTGCCCATGTATAGATCTATGATTGGGTCTCTGATGTATCTTACATCATCTAGGCTTGACATTATGTTTGCTGTTTGTGCCTGTGCAAGATTCCAAGTAAATCCTAAGGTGTCTCATCTCACAATAGTAAAGAGAATCTTCAGATACCTTAAAGGACAACCTAAATTGGGGCTATGGTATCCTAAAGAGTCTGCATTTGATCTTGTTGCATTCTCTGATTCTGATTATGCTGGTGCTAGCATGGATAGAAAGTCTACAACAGGTGGTTGTCAGTTATTAGGTCAAAGATTAATCTCTTGGCAGTGTAAGAAGCAGACTATGGTGGCCACATCTACTACTGAAGCAGAATATGTGGCAGCTGCAAGTTGTTGTGCTCAAGTACTATGGATTCAAAACCAGATGCTTGATTATGGGTACAATTTCTTAAACACAATTATACATATAGACAATAACAGTACAATGTGTATTATTAAGAATCCAGTTCAACATTCAAAAACTAAACATATTAAAATTAGACATCATTTTATAAGAGACTGTGCTGAAAAGAAGTTAATACAAGTTGTTAAAATACACACTGATGACAACTTTGCTGATCTCTTAACAAAAGGTTTTGATGTAAGCAGATTTCAGTACTTGGTGACAGGTATTGGAATGCTTAATCCTTCAAAAGATTAATGTCTAAATGTTTTTGGTCTTTGTACTGTTAGTTGTGCTATTTGTATAGTTGAGACTGCTTGATAATTTTTAGTACTGCTTGTGAATTTGTTAGTCAATTGTGATAACTGTTAAAAGAGAATATTGTGTATTGTGTTTTCTTTGGTTTTGGACTAACATTTCAGGTTAAGAAAAGCTTTTTGCTTTGGATTGTGCTTTGAAAAGTATGGTGGTTTGGATTGTTAAGTGTGAATGCTTGTCACACAACAAATGGTAATTGATTCACCATGTCTAATCAACATAAGAATCAACTAGTCCAGATCAAACGGTTTCTGGTAAAGACTACTCAAATCCGTTTATGGTTGACAGTTTACCAAAAACTGGTTGGTTATCAACTCACCAAATCTAAGTGTGAAGAGTTGGCTAGTCCATAGCAAACGGCTATTGGTAAAGACAAGTCAAATCCATTCATAGCTGATAGTTTGCTAAAAACTATAAGTGGACAAAAATGTTTTCGAATCACATTAAACTTAAAATTTGATTTTATCTCTGAAAACTTTTTGCTAACAGTTAGTACTGCTGGGGTTAACATTTTGAACTGCTGGCTTCACCAGTTTGTACTGCTTGTTCAAACTTAGTTCCTACTAAGTTTATGCTCTGTGATACACCTCTCTCAGAAGGTAATACATCTAGAAGTGTTGAGATCAGTTTGAAACTAAACAACTGAATTGATGGTAACTTGTACAAATTGTCTTATTGGATGCTGAGCTTGGATGTCATATGTTCTAGTTCATCTGATGGTGAAGATTCTTCCAAACAGGGGAGAAATAAAGTTTGTTCTAGTTGCTGTTAAAGATGCTTATGAAATTCAGGGGAGGAATTAAGAGTCAGAGATGGATTACAAAGAAGTGCATAAAGAAGTTTATTCATTAAAGATGATTCATTACATAGAGCTTCACATAAGAAAAACCAACAAAACCCTACACAACACAAACACAACACAACTACTTCAGTTTCCCTTTTCCTTTTCCTTGGATATCCGGAATGGTTTTGCTGCGGGCTCCTCTGCTACCCATGATGTCAGACACTTTCTTGCAAGGGAGTGCCAGCACTACTGTTCTTGGTTTTGGAACTTGCTTCTTCTCAGGAACAGGGATCCTCTTCATTGATGATGCAGCTTTTTCAAATTCTTTTGTTAATAAGACTGATAGCTTTTGAAGATCATCATCATCAGATGAGTCAGAAGAGGAGGATGAATCATCCACATATGGTGGAAGTTCATCTGTTGAAGGTTCTTCGGACGAGGTTATTTCAGCCTTTTTCTTTGAAAGATTGTTTCTTGAAGTTGAAGAATAGTTTGGTGGAAAATAGTTTTTCCAACCTGAACTTCCAGAATCTGAAGAAGAGTCGGATGAAATCTCTATAATGTTTGGTGGAGAAGAATTCATTGTGATTGGAAAGTTGAAGATCTTGTGTGGATATGTGAGTTTTTATAGAGTTAATAAAGGTTAATGACATTAAATGCGGGGTTGATATGAGGAATTAACTCTTGGGTTGGTATAAGGAATTAATTCCTTGATGGAATTAAATTAATTTTGGTAATTTTTGAAGAGTTGACCAAAAGAGTATGATATGTGAAGAAAATTCCCAAGTGTTTCGTGATTAAAGTCAAGTGTTTGAAAGAATCCACCCCATCAACATAATCAGAAGTTTAATTCAAGAAACTTATTGATTTGCATTGAAATCATAAGTTTAGGGGAGGATTGTTGGGAATTAAACTTAAGCAGTTAGTACGGTTGAAGAATACAAGAACAGTTAGGACTGCTGATGAAGAACAGTTAGGACTGCTTAAGAGATCAAGGTGAAACCGTGTGAAGATAATTATAGAAAAGATATGGTATATATCTTATTTGTATAGAATGATACGGTTAGATGTTTTACTTGTATAGGACTCTTTGCATTATAAAAAGAGATCCTTAGTTAGGGTTTACATACATCTAATACCGAACATAGATATCCCTTCATACGAATTATCAAGTGTTCTTCACGTTCATATTGTAATCGTTTGATATACATTGAAGTGATAGTTTGGTTGATATCGTTTTGTATTCTTATTGTCTTACTCAATCAATCACCAAAACAAAACATCTTCTAAGTACTTGGTAGTAAATTCCGCGTGCTATCAAGTATATACTCAAAGTATCCCCAACACAACGTGTGTGTTTTAGATCCGGTCAAATCTAAACAAGATATTCACCATATCTTTCCAAAGATCCTAAAGAGCTATGCAATCTTAGAATAGGATGATGCATGGAATGATGCAAAAATACATTTTCATTTTAGATTATCATGTTTATAAAAGTATACTTGTAAAATGTATATACTAGCTAAGTAATGTTTAATTTGTGTTTAAGAAAGACTTGTGACTATATATGTAAAAGACTTAACTATATTTATGTTTTGCTAAAATAAATATTATGTTGGGAATTATCACATGGTACAAGTAAAGACAGACTTAAGTCTTGTAGTTAAGTCTGGTCTTAGTTAGGTCTTGTTAATGTAAAAGTTAGGTCTGGTAGTTATTATTAGGTCTTGTAGTGTAATCGTTAAGTCTTGTAGTGTAAATGTTAAGTCTTGTAGTGTCGAATTTTGTTTCCGTATTATTAGATGGTGAGGATATGCATGAGTCATATTAGGAAGTGATATGGCATATCTTCTTAGTATTGGGCCGTATTAGGGTTTCTTATGTTATAAAAGAAACATACGACTTACACATTGTTATAAGTTATCGAAAAACATTTTCTTTAGTGAATCAAAGATCCATAGAGGATCAAGAGTTATTAGCAATTCTTCTTTCAATTTTAGTGTTTATATTCCGCGTAAACATTAATCTTATTGTCAGAGTTTCTATTAGTTTGTTTGTGTTTACATAAACATTCTATTGATCTTAACCGGCTCATAAGATCTATCAAGGTGTATACGATCCAACAAGTGGTATCAGAGCGGGTTAGAGACTCTGTGAAAGAAAAGCGGTTTCGAAAAAGTTTGTAGCAGTTTTGGAGCAGATCTGGTAAATTCGATTGGTGTGTTGGTGAGGTAATCATTATTAATTTCGTATTGAATCTGCTATTAATTGTGGAAATTACCTCGTACTGTGTTGTGAATTAATTGGTAGTGGGGCTAGTGTGAATATATTCAAACCTCATACTATTAGAGTTATTGGTCAATTAATTGGATTTGTCGCCTAGCTGCTATTGATTAATTTTGACACCTGTCGAATTATAGAAGTCAATGGTCATTAATTTTGGTTGGTGAAACAGCACACGTGGATTGAATTCGCTTGTGGTTTTATTGCTTAAGTTGTTTATCGGTGAATATTAATTGAGGGTCCGTGGTTATTTTGTTTGTCGTGTTCTGCAAGAGTGATTCGATTGGTCATTTAATCAACATTTGAATATTAAATTGATTCTGCTGCTGCTTTAATTTTGCTACTCTACTGCTATTACTGTCGAAGAAGGAATTAGTTTGAAACTAATCTCTTAAATCCTCATAAGATGACTTCATCCGGAACAAATGATTATGAGAAATGGGCTATGAAGGTGGAACAATGGATCTCCAACAGAGATCATAACCTGTGGAATGTTATCCTTAATGGGAACAGCAAGAAGAGGATTGGAAAAGATCAGAAGGGGAACCTCTTCATACTTCCTCCTGAATCAGCTGAGGAGCAAGTTGCTGTACAAAGGGAGAAGAAGGCAAGAGCTCTTTTGCTTCGGGCTCTCGGAGAAGATCACATGGGTGACTTTCATCACCTGCATGATGCTAGAGAAATCTGGCTTGCTGTAAAAGATAAGTTTAGAGGGAATAATAAGTCCAAGAAGATGATAAAGTCTATGCTCAAGCAGGAGTTCCAGGTGGTCAAGATCTCTGCGACTGAGGAATCTGGCTTGTTGGGTTTCCCATCTCAGGTACAAAATTGTCTTTTTGGTTGTCATGATTTATATGCTTTACTTAAGAAAGAATATGATGAAATAGAACCTGAGTATAATAAACTGTTTGTTGAAGTTAAAGCTTATAAAAATGCTCTTAAAACTTTGGAAAAACAAAAAGCCTGGCACGAAGCAAATCAGTTAGCATATGAAGAGAAAATTAGGGTTTTGGAAAGAGATTTACAAATCTCTACCGATGAGCTTAAATATTCTGAGTCTCAAAATGCTAAGGTCAAATTAGAAAATCAGGAATTACAGACTAAGCTTGACAATTCCTTGGCTAGGTTTGATAAATGGAAAGAAACATCTAAAAACCTAAACAAGTTAATTGATAGTTCTATGTCTGTAAAATCTAAAATTGGTTTAGGGTTTGGAGACTATATAGGGCCAGATCAAGTTTATGACCCTAATGAGTATAGTGTTTTTGACCCTGAACCTGTAGACTATCAAATTCCTGTTAAGTTTGTCAAAGAAGGAGGAATGAATGCTGTTCCTCCTCCTATAAGGGGAGTGTTTAAACCTGTCCCTATCCACTCAGACCTTGACATAGACTTAGATGAATCACACATGTCTTATGGAAAAAAGTCCATTGACTTGCCTACTTCAGACTGTGAAACTAAAGACTTTGTCTCTTGTTCTAACAGTGACAAATCCTCTCAAACCAAGTCTGATGACTATATCACATGTGATTCAAGTGATAAGTCTGCCACACCCAGGCCTAGTGACATACCCACAAAAGTGACTGATGATGAATCCATTTCTAAAACAGTTCTTTCTAAAAATAGTTCACTTAATTTTGTTAAAATCAGTTCACCTTCAAGTACTGGTAGTGAGACTTTTGTGTGTAATAAAACAAGACATGAAAAGAACAAAAAGATTAAAAAGAAATCATGTTTTGTTTGTGGTAGTTACTCTCATCTCATTAAGGATTGTAATTATTATGAGAGTAAAATGGGTGTGTGTGCTGAACAACGAAAACCTAGATCAGTATTGAGAAATGTAAAGAATATTCCCCCATTTGTCCCTAGAGCAAATGCATTTCCTGCTGGTAGGCCTTTTAGACCAGCAGCTGTTCCTGCTGGTATACCAGTTTCTGCTAGTTGGAAAAGCAATGCTGCTCGACCATTTAACAGACCTACAAGTACTTTCTTTCAAAATGATTATAGGTTTGGTTATTATGACCCAATGTATGTGGGGGGGCAAAGATGGGATCATGATGTTCAGTACACAGGAGGTTGGTCTTGGCGACACAATGGTCATTGTTTGAGAAAGGGATCCAACAGAAATGGTGGATCTCATTATTGCTGTGTTTGAGGGGAGGTATAAGCCTAAGGGGAGGTTTATTGTTGTATATTATTGTTCTTATGAGATTGCATCTGTTTGGTCATTTATGGATGTAGCTTGTGGTTTTTGGTCAAATAAATGGCAGCTGGGTCCCTCTGACTCAATAGCAGTAATCACTTTTGATAACATGTGGGGGCTGATATGTATGATCATGGTATTATTCATCGAATTGTGAGGTATGAATTAATATGTTGGAGTTGGCGTCTTGTGCTGTCATCATGGACAGTATTCAATTGATTTAATTGGTTGATGTGGCATATTGGTCGAATATTGTGTTGAATATTCAAGGTTTTATTGCTCGATCTGATTGGACAACACATGGTCAGTGGTTATTAAATGATATCGTGCTGCTACACTAATTAGTAATACTGCTGGTCTTGGATATTATTTGTTGCTGATGGTATGGGTTACTGATATGCTGCTACAAAAGTTGATTCTGCTGCTGCATTCATTGCTGCTGGTAACACCATTTATGTTTATTTTATTCTTATTAAAAAAAAATCAATTTGTGCTAACTAGTTTGTTTTGAGTTTCACCCTTGCAGGTACAGTGTTGGTTCTTGAACCACACAGCAAATGGTACTCAACTTACCATGTCTCATAGACAAGAAAAAGTTGGCTCACCATGAGGGTACGGCTCTGGTGTGATTCTCAAATCCGTTTGTAGCTGTGATAGTTTGCTCAAAACTATTAGGGTACTTCAACTCACCCATGTTGTTTTACAACTGAGAGTTGAAATGGTTTTCAATTCACCATGGATTTTACTCCTTTTGGGGTTTCCAAAGAATTGGCTAGCCCACAAGTGTATGGCTTGTGGTAAAGGCAGTGGAATACCATACTTGGTACTCAATTCACCAAAGGTTATCTTCAACCTAAGAATTGGCTAGTCCTGAGCAAACGGCTACAGGTAAAGACAACTCAAATCCGTTTATAGTTGATGATTTACTTAAAATCATATGGTTATCAATGTACCATGGTCTTAAACACCAAAACATTTGGCTACTCCAGTAGTGATGGCTATTGGTAAAGAGAAATCAAATCCATTAATTTTCAATGATTCACCTCTCATAGGTGTTAACACACCTGGATGTGATGAGAATAGATATGAAACTTAATATGAATTGATGTACAAAATGTCATGGTTGCTGGAAAGATCAAGTGGAATGCATTTCAGATGCTGAGAAGATCAAGTTGCTGCACAAATACTTAAAATTTGCAGATTTAAAGATCAAGATAATTCCAAGTGCTCAAAGATTAATCCTCATAAGCTTACATCAGAAGAACTTGAACTTCATGAAACATGAAGATCAAGTTAGGGGAGGATTGTTGGGAATTATCACATGGTACAAGTAAAGCAGACTTAAGTCTTGTAGTTAAGTCTGGTCTGAGTTAGGTCTTGTAATGTAAAAGTTAGGTCTGGTAGTTATTATTAGGTCTTGTAGTGTAATCGTTAAGTCTTGTAGTGTAAACGTTAAGTCTTGTAGTGTCGAATTTTGTTTCCGTATTATTAGATGGTGAGGATATGCATGAGTCATATTAGGAAGTGATATGGCATATCTTCTTAGTATTGGGCCGTATTAGGGTTTCTTATGTTATAAAAGAAACATACGGCTTACACATTGTTATAAGTTATCGAAAAACAATTTCTTTAGTGAATCAAAGATCCATAGAGGATCAAGAGTTATTAGTAATTCTTCTTTCAATTTTAGTGTTTATATTCCGCGTAAACATTAATCTTATTGTCAGAGTTTCTATTAGTTTGTTTGTGTTTACATAAACATTCTACTGATCTTAACCGGCTCATAAGGTCTATCAAGGTATACGATCCAACAGATTATAATTGTCGTTAACAAAATATAGCAAAGATCGTAAAATATAAATAACGTTTTTTAGACGATATTTGTATTAACAATCTCCCCCTTTTTGTTGAGGACAAAACATAAAGTTTATTTTTAAGCAATGAGATAAATAAAGTGCAAGTCTTTTAAAAATATAGATTAAACTTGTTTTATGCAACATTTATATTTTAAGTTGTATAAAATACCTGTTAATACAAATATCGCCTAAAACGTTATTTATATTTTACGATCTTTGCCATATTTTGTTTACGATAATTATAAACTTTATTTTAGGAAAAACATAAATATAGTTAAGTCTTTTACATATATTGTTAGGAATTATTAGAAATAATATTTATTTCATTCCTGCTGTTAGTATTAGTGGTTCCTGCTGGCAGGTATGTAGTTCCTGCTGGTGGTGGTTCCTGCTGGGTAGTACATTTTGTTTCTGCTGTTAGTTGTCATTGCTGCGGGTAATACCGTATGTTTAGAAAGTTTGTTAGAGTTAATTTAGGAAGAGATAGTGTATATCTCTTTACACGTTTTCTTAGTAATGCTGCATTAGGGTTTCTTGTAGTATAAAAGAAACATGCGGCTATGAGTTTTGTAATCGATAGAAACATTATTAGTTAATAAAAGATCCATAGAGGATCAAAGTCTTTATTGTTACTTCTTCTTCTTTATTAGTTTATATTCAGAGATTCTCTTGTAGTGTGCTTGTGATTACATAGGCATTCTATCGATTCACAAAGGCTCAAAGATCTATCTAGGTGTACGACCCTAGCAGGCCGCGATCCAACAAGTGGTATCAGAGCCTGGTTAGGATCTCTGTCGAAGAAGAAAACTTCTTTAAACAAATCTCTTAAACCCTTACACAATGTCTTCATCAGAAGATAAATATGAAATGTAGGCCATGAAGATTAAAGCCTTGCTACCTTTTGACTCTATGGTAAATTGGACAGGACATGATGAAGCTGATAAAGAAAATGTCAATCAAACAGTCAGTATGGTTGATGAAGCAAAGGACGAATTGGAAGAATTTGCCTTGATGGGATGTTCATCTCAGGTACAAAAATGTCTTTTTGGCTGTCATGAAATGTATGCTGAACTTAAGAAAGAGTTTGATGATTTAGAGCCTCAATATAAAGAATTGTTTGTTAAAGTTCAAGCTTATGAAAATGCTCTTAAAACTTTAGAAAACAAAAAGCTTGGTACCAATCAAATTAGTTAGCATATGAAGAGAAAATTAGGGTTTTGGAAAGAGACTTAGAAAACACTACTAACTTGCTAAAATATTCTGAAAGAGAAAATGCAAAGGTAAATTTAGAAAATCAGAATGTGCAGGCTAAGTTAGAAAGTGAAGAGGCCAAGTGTAATTCATTGAAAGAGGCAACTAAACTTGTAGATAGGTTGAATAATAGTACTCAGTCTGTAAAGTCTAAGAGAGGTTTGGGGTATCATAAAATAGATGACCCTACTGAGTCTAGAAGCTTTGACCCTACCCCTAAGGAGGAAAATTACCAAATTCCTGTTAAGTATGTCAGAGAAGGAGGAATGCATGCTGTTCCTCCACCTATCAGAGGAGTTTTTAAGCCTGTCCCTATCTACTCAGACCTTGACATAGACTTAGATGAATCACACATGTCCTATGGCAAAAAGTCCAATGACTTGCCTACTTCAGACAATGAATCTAATGGCTTTGTCTCTTGTGTTAACAGTGACAAGTCCTCTGAACCCAAGTCTGATGACTATACCTCATGTGATTCAAGTGATAAGTCTGTCACAAACAGGGCTGATGTTTTATCCACAAGAGTGGCTGATGATGAATCTATTTCTAAAACAGCTTCTTTTGACAATAGTTCTCTTAATTCTGTTAAAATCAATTCTCCTTCAAGTATTGGTTGTGATACTTTTGTGTGTAATAAAAGAAGACATGAAAAGAACAAAGTTTTTAAAAGGAAATCATGTTTTGTTTGTGGTAGTCACTCTCACCTCATTAAAGATTGTAATTATTATGAGAGTAAAATGCATGTTTGTGTTGAACAACAGCAACCTAGATCAGTGTGGAAAAATGTAGAGAATATACCCCCATTTGTCCCTAGAGCAAATACATTTCCTGCTGGTAATGCAAAACAACCAGCACCTGTTGCTGCTGGTAGGCATTTCAGACCTGCAGCTATTCCTGCTGGTAAGCCAGTTCCAGCTGGTACATCCAATTCTGCTGGTTGGAAAAGGAATGCTGCAAGACCCTACATCAGACCTACAAGCAGTTACCTTCAAAATGATTATTGGCCTGTTTGTTATGACCCAATGTATATGGGAGGGACAAGATGGGAAACTGATCTTCAGTACTCAAAAGGTTGTTCTTGGAGACACAATGGTCAATATTTGAGAAAGGGATCCAAGAGAAATGGTGGATCCCATCATTGCTGTGTTTGAGGGGAGGCTTATGCTTGTATATTGTGTATTATCTAATTATTTCATTTCACTAACTTTGTCTTGCAGATGGTATTTGTTTGTGTTTTCTTTGTATATTGTGTTTTCTAACCATTTTGCAGGTAGTTAACTCAAGTTCAAATAATAAGTCTTCAATCTTATGTAAACAAGAAAAACAAAGTTTATTCATTAGTTATAGTAAGGTTACAGATCGATCAAGCAACATGAAATAACAACACCCAAACTGCAGATGAACCCAGACACCAGACAACAACAACAAACAAAAAGAACAAACACCTAGTCCTCAGAACCACAGCAACAACCCAGCCAACTACTCCATCTTCCCTTTTCCTTTGCCCTTGTTATCAGGCATGACCTTGCGAACTCCTAAGCCACTGATCAAATTATACACCTTTGGGGAAGCAAGTCCCAATACTTGTTGCCTTGGCTTTGGAAGAGGTTCACTTTTCTCTGGAACTGGAATCTTGCTCATGGCTGCCACAGCTTTCTCCATTTCTCTTGTGAGCATGACTGAAAGTGGAGGATGCGGCGGATATGCTTCCCAAGAACCTTTATAATAGGTCAAAGACTTTGGCCATGAAGAGAGCTCATCATCCGAGCTTGAGTCATCCAAAGAGGAGGGGGAAGCTGGAAGATCTTCAGACGAAACTTCTTCAGCCTTTGCTTTGCCCTTTTCATTTCTGCTGATCTGAGTGGAGTAGTTAGGTGGGAAATAGTTTGCCCATCCTGATGACTCAGATGATGAATCAGACGATAATTCTATAATGGTTGGCTTGGAAGTACTCATGGTGTATGAATGGAGGATTAGGGTTTATGTGTTGAATGTTGAGGCCTTTTATAGTGCCAATGGAGGATTAAAGGCAATTAAATGTTGGGTTGGTTTTGAAATAAATTTCTTTCAGGAATGACGTAAATTAAGGATTTGACTTTCTGGAGTTAATTATGAGTTTTGGTCAAACAGCAGTTTGTTCCTGCTGGTTGACTTGTGGTTGCTGCTGGTATTGAAGATTTGGGTTTAATTATCGTGGCGATTGAGGAATTGATCGGATCCAGTGCATAAGTTTGACTCATGGTCAAAACCACTTCATTCCTGCTGGTTGACCAACTGTTCCAGCTGTTTGACCAGTGGTTGCTGCTGGTTTCGTTATAATTGGGGTAGTTATTTAGGGATTGAATTAAAGTCAAATTGGTCAAAGATACGTTCGCGAGATACTTGCAATTTAAATTGCTAAGTTTAGTAACCATATAAATGACCTAAATTGTTCGTACCAATCCCCAAATCATCATTTTCCTCTAACATCCAGTTAATCACTTCTCATTCACCCAACTCGTAAATTAATTCATCACTATGGCGGCATTACAGTACAAAGATGATCACAACAAAGTGGGGTATCTTGAAATCTCTAAACGAAGTACAGGGTATGATGAGGTACTCACCTTCCTGAGTGGGTCCTCTATTCAGTTTGCACTGACTCATTATCCGACGGTGGTGTATGACTCGTTGGTGAGACAATTTTGGGCTACTGCTGTTGTACAAACTATTGTGGGTAGACCCCAGGAGATAGTAGCAACAGTTGATGGTAATGAATACATCGTCACTTAGGGATCCATTCGCACTCATCTTCATCTGAATGATGAGGAAGGGATGTATAACTTAACAGAGCAAGAAATTCTGGATGGTCTGGCGGCCATTGGATATCCTGTCACTGGTACTTTTACCTTTTATAAGAATAAGCTTTCTCCTCAATGGAGGTTTCTCATTCACACCCTTTTACAATGCATTAGTATCAAGTCAGGAGGTTGGGATCAATTCTCAAGTCCTCTTGCCTCTGGTCTTATTTGTCTGTCTGATGGGAGGGTGTATAACTGGTCTAAGTATATATTTGAGGGGATGGTTGGGAACTTAGTACATGCTAAACACAAATTCCTTTTGTACCCTAGATTCTTGCAAATTGTCTTAGGTGTTCAGACCACTGACCCCACACCTAAGATCATGGCTAGGTTGACTGGAAAATTGTTTGCTACCATGAGGTATAAATTTGAGGGTGAACATCAGCCTCTATTGCCAGCTATGTTGCCAAGGGGCAATGATTCTGCTGGTGGTAATATACCCCCTGTTGCTGCTGGTGTTGGAACTTCTAATGCTGCTAGTGCAAGTGCATCAGTTGCTGCTGATGCCCAACAACCACCCTCTCCTAGGCCCAATACCCCTGTTGCCCCTAGTAGTGAGCCAGTAAGCAATGTTGAACCTAATGATGACCAAACCACCACTATTGAGCAAAATGTTGACCATCCAATTTCTCCAAGGAAACCTTCTCCTAGTCCTGCTAGGCAGCCTGTTGATGATGACACCACCATTGGTGGAGATTTCTCTGCCTTACCACCCAGATCCAATGAGGCTCCTAACACCTCAGGTATTCCTGCTGGTGGAGCTGAGGATTCTGATGCTCTCACTCCTATGTTCACTTTACTTGAAAGGTATATGAAGAAAGTTGAAGCATTGGAGTCTGAACTAAAGGACACCAAAAAGAATCTTGGTAAAAAGGTGGATTCATTGGAGACTGAGCTCAAAGAAACAAAAGAGACTTTTGGTGGGACTATCCAAAAGCTACTTGACAGAGTCAAACATTTGGAAGCTCAACTGGGGAAAAAGAAAAGCAAGGTTGTGCTTTCTGATTCTGAGGATGATCAGGCTTATGTGAATTTGAATGCACTTCATGTGTTGGCCAATGCAACCTTGGCTGGCGTACAAACTGGGAAACCTGCATCTTCTATGCCTGAAGCCTCTCCAAGTGTCAATGTTGCTGCTGGTAGTTCTGTGAATGCTGCTGCTAGTGACTCCATTCCTGCTGATATGGATAGTGTAGCTGCTAATGATGGGGCCAAAGATGTTTTTGCTGATATCATGAATGCTACTACACCTACTCAAGAAGTTCCTGCTGAACATCATACTACTGGCATTTCTTCTGGTATTGATATATTTGCAGATCAAGATGGTGCTACTCCATCTGTTCCCTCTGCTAGTACAGCTGTTCCTGCTGTTTCTAATCCTGCTGCTATTCCCTCTGGAGTTCATTTTGCTGCAGCAAAGAGACAAGGAAAGGAGATTCTCATTGAAACTCCTCAATCCAAGAAGTCAAAGAAACAACAAAGACAAGAGGAAGCATCCTTGGCTGGAATGGCAAGGTTGCAAGCACAAGAACAGGCTGAGAAAGAAAGGGAAGAAGAACAGCAAAAACAAGATGAGTTGTATGCAAGGAGAGTAGCAGAAGAATCTGATGATCCAGTTATGTCATTCATTAATGCTGATTCTGAGCTGAGAGCAAAGTTTGAGGAAATTAAGACCATTCCAGGATTGACTGCAGCAGAGAGAGCAGACCAACTATTAGAATTCTTAAATGCTAGAAGAGATGAAGACACTTTGGGGGATTTTATGTCTTTGGTGCGAAAGAGGAGTCAGGCTGCTACAGAAAAGAAAGCAAAGTAGAACAGAGATAAATCTCCTACACAGGCACAACAAAGAAATTATATGATGAATGTTGTCAAGAACCAGAGTTCTGCACTCTATACTATTGGGTGGAGCATGGCTCAAGTGAAGGAATTGTTAGATGAAGAACTCAAGATGCACTATGACAGGATCATGAAACAAATTTTAGCCCGAACTAAACCTGCATTGGAAGACCCTTCTTCTAAGAGGGTTAAGCTTACTGATTCTGCTGAGCATACTGGTGATGCCTCTGCTCTTGAGACTTCCCCACAATCACCCAAGGAGTCCTCTATTCCTGCTGATCCACCAACTTCCATTCCTTCTAAAGCTGCTCAGGGAACAACATCCATTTCTACTGAAGTTCCACCTTCTCCAACCTCTACTGTTGTTGCTCCTGGTGTAACAAAAGAGGTTTCTATTCTTGAGGTGACACCTTCTACAGTTCACTCATCTTCTTCCACTCCAAGAATCAGGAAGAAGAGTCACGCTAAGAAGTCTTCATCAAAGCCTCTTGCAGACATGGATGATCAGGAATTACTTCAGTTTGATTCTGAAAGTGACTCTGAAGATGATTCTCCTCACCCTTGGTCTCATATTGTTGGTTAGGAGGTTCTTCCTATTCCTCAAGGAGAAATCCATGAGTTGTACACACTTGATGGGAAAACCAAATATTTTACATTTCTTAGGGAGATTTTGAATCGGGTGGACAAGCAAGACTTGATAAACCTATATGGTATGGTGATGAAGTATTATGAAACCAATAAGGCTACTGGGATTAGTCTTATTCTCTGGGGGGATTTGAAAGTGTTGATAGATTCTCTCGAGGTAGGAGATGCTTATAATGTGTGGGCTAATCAACAGTCATGGAGAGTACACAGTTGGAGGTTATATACTTTTTCAAATGTTCATGTCTTGGAGACTATTTCTGGGCAGGTGTTCTGTATGTTTGTGGATGTTCCATATCCTTTATCAGTAGAGCTTATGGAAAGGATGCTAAAGCATAAGTTGAAGATTGGCAAAATGGCAGTGGGAAATGACTTGACCACAGCTGGGCAATTGGTCAGATTTATCCGGAATCAACTTGCTGCTGCCAAAACATCTTCTGCTTGATCATGGTACTCTTTATGCTTATTGTTGTACATTTTTCATTTTCATTTGTTTGTTTTCTTTCTTTCTTTTCTTTATGTTTCTTTTATTTTGTTTCTTTATTAGTTTAAAAAAAAAAAAAAAAAAAGAATATTAGTTTAGATTGTCTACTAACTTGTATGCAGGTACAGTGTTGGTTTCTTACCACACAACAAATGGTAATCAACTCACCATGTCTCACAGACAAGAAAGAGTTGACTCACCATGAGGGTACGGCTCTGGTGTGATTATCAAATCCGTTGACAGCTGTAATAGTTTGCTCAAAACTATAGGGTCTTCAACTCACCCATGTTTCATTACTGAGAGTTGAATGGTTCTCAATTCACCATGGATTTTACCCTTTGGGGTTTCCAAAGAATTGGCTAGCCCACAAGAATATGGCTTGTGGTAAAGGTAGTGGAAAACCATATTTGGTAATCAATTCACCAAGGTTATCTTGAACCTAAGAATTGGCTAGTCCTGAGCAAATGGCTACAGGTAAAGACAACTCAAATCCGTTTATAGTTGATGATTTACTAAAAATCATATGGTTATCAATGTACCATGGTCTTACACACCAAAACATTGGCTACTCCAGTAGTGATGGCTATTGGTAAAGAGACATCAAATCCATTAATTTTCAATGATTCACCTCTCACAGGAGTTAACACACCTAGAAGTGATGAGAATAGTATGAAACTTAAAAGATTTGATGTACAATAAGTCATGGTTGCTGTGAAGATCAAGTACATTGCCTTTCAGATGGTGACCAGATTAAGATGATGTGTTTTCCTGTTGCTGCTGAAACATAGAGCTTGCTGCTGGAAGTTTGTGCTTAAAGATGATGTTGCTGCTGGTTACTTTCTGATGCTGCTGATTCAATCCTTTGTCCCTGGACGTCAAAGATCTATCAAGAAACTTGAAGTTAACCAAGTCAAATTCAAGTTTAGGGGAGGATTGTTAGGAATTATTAGAAATAATATTTATTTCATTCCTGCTGTTAGTATTAGTGGTTCCTGCTGGCAGGTATGTAGTTCCTGCTGGTGGTGGTTCCTGCTGGTAGTACATTTTGTTTCTGCTGTTAGTTGTCATTGCTGCGGGTAATACCGTATGTTTAGAAAGTTTGTTAGAGTTAATTTAGGAAGAGATAGTGTATATCTCTTTACACGTTTTCTTAGTAATGTTGCATTAGGGTTTCTTGTAGTATAAAAGAAACATGCGGCTATGAGTTTTGTAATCGATTGAAACATTATTAGTTAATAAAAGATCCATAGAGGATCAAAGTCTTTATTGTTACTTCTTCTTCTTTATTAGTTTATATTCAGAGATTCTCTTGTAGTGTGCTTGTGATTACATAGGCATTCTATCGATTCACAAAGGCTCAAAGATCTATCTAGGTGTACGACCCTAGCAGGCCGCGATCCAACATATATTAGTCACAAGTCTTTTGTAAACACAAAGTTAAAACATCACTTAGGTAATATATACATTTTACAAAGTATACTTTCTTGTAATAATTAAGCTAAAATGAAAATTTATGTTTACATCATGGCATGCATCATCTTTGAGATCTTTAGAAGATATAATGTATATCTTGTTTAGATTGTTACTCAAAGAATCATGGAAAGATATGGAAATCTTGTAGGATACTAAAAGATATCTTGGAAAGACTTTTGTAGATTTCTGACAGGGTCGCACGGAACCAAATGATTACACGAACGGAACCCATAATTTGGTTCCGTCTCATCCGTGGCTTGCTAAGGCATTTTGCCTATAAATAACAAGCCACATATTGTTGTTTACTCATCACTTACAAGCATAAACAACATCATATATTCTTTCATTTATATCTAACTCATTCATATTTCATTTTAGTGAACTTCTTTGTTGCAAGAAGATCAAAGCATTACAAGCTTCAACAAAACGTTGCAAGGCTTGTTAGTTTGTCATTATGTGAATTATTGTTATTCATACATCATTGTTTGTACCAAACTCTCATAAATCTCTGTAGTGATCGGTTAGTATTTTAGTCCTCAAAATACGTAGTGTGACAGGAGTGTTTGTGCCCTTGTAAAAGAACTCGACATCTAGCTTTGTGTCAGAAATATTGTAAGCGACGTGTAAAGGTTTTCTCCGCCGGATAAAGGAGCTTGTTGACTAGTGAAGAAAACTCTCGAGTTGGATACTCGGGGAGTGGAGTAGGGCAAGGAAAAAGAGTCCTTGTAGACCGAACCACTATAAACACTCGTGTTGTGGTTTGATCGTTTCTATCTTTCTTGCACTTTACATATTGTTATTTTGTTTGCATATATTAAGTCATTTCACACACAAAGATAACTAAGAAAAAGAAATTAAAAACGGTAAAACTATTCAACTCCCATTCTAGTTTTCCACAATTGGCATCAAGAGCTACGTTACTCAAGATTTTTAAAATTTATTGTATTTTAAAACTTGAAACGATCCATGGATTTTGAAAACTTTAAAGAAGGGCAATTTATGCAAAGACCACCACTTTTTGAACCAAATGGATTTATTTATTGGAAAAGCCGGTTTGAAACATATGTAAAATCAAAAGATATAGATTTATGGTATATAATTATAGAAGGTGATCACAAAGCTATTATAAAAGATATCGCAAGTGGTCGGGATGAGGATACTTCACTTACTCGTCATAGTGATGAGCAAAATAAGTTAATTGCAAAAAATAATGAAGCAAAAATGATGCTTTACAACGCTCTAACTAAATAGGAATTTGAAAGAGTCTTTATGTACAAAACCGCTAAAGAAATTTGGCAATCTTTAATAATCACTCATCAAGGAAATTCACAAGTCAAGAATAACAAAATTGATCTTCTTGTTCAACAATATGAACAATTTAGTATTCCTGAAGATGAAGTCATTGATAGTGCATTTGCTCGCTTTAATACTATTATTACTTCTCTCAAAGCACTTGATGAATCCTATTGTAGTAAGAACTTTGTCATGAAATTTCTTAGAGCATTTCATCCAAAATGGAAAGCAAAAGTGACGGCTATTGAAGAATCTAAAGATCTCTCAAAGCTAGCACTTGACGAGATAATTGGAAACCTCAAAGTTCATGAAATGGTAATGGTGAATGACTCAGAGATCATTAAAGGCAAAAAGGAAAAGATCAAGTCCATTGCCTTAAAAGCAAGAATGATGATAACGCTCAAATTGTACATGTTTTTAGGAGCGTTATCGTGGATTTTATGCATATATATTGATCACTTTTATGAACTTATGGTAATTAATGAAGTATAATTTCTATTTTAGGTTCATGGAAGCTCACGACAAAGAAAACCAAGAAAAAGACGAAAAACGATCAATAAACGAAGATTTATGCATATACGAAGAATTCTCGATAAAAGCGAGTCTCTTGGAGTATATTCGAGAAAATAAAGTCATGAAGTTGTCACTCCAAAGACCAAAGAATAAAGCACAAGAGGGAAAATGATAAAAGAAAGGAAGAAAAGAAGCTTAAGCGAAGAAATAATGGAAGACTCATTGTTCCCGACACACCTTCACCATTTTGGCCATAACTTGAGAATACGAACTCAGATTTAGTTGATTCAAGCGGCCACGGAAAGCTAAGAGAAAGATCTACAACTTTAAGTTATCATATCTGATCAGAAGGCATCCATCCGATCGGATGGAGCCCGCATCCGATTCGGATGGAGCCAACTTGACTTCTCCAAGTTATTTTTAATGTGTAATTAAGTGCCATCAAGACCCATGTCCGATCATATGGCCCTAATAACTCATTTCCATGGATTTTTATGACCCTTTGTCCCAAAAAAAACCAATTAATACCCCAAGGCCTTGAGAGTAGTATATAAGGACCCATTTGGCTAGTGTTTTGAGGACACAATATAGGCTATCAATATCCAATAATCTCACAACTCATGTAAACTCTAAGAATATCTCTCTTAACCACCCTTCACCCTTTTCTAGAGGTGTTGGGGGGTTGGCTTGGTCGACATACAATGGAGGATTCATGTGTATCTTATGAACTTTGGTATATTCTCTTTTAATAATATTCATGTTTGGTTTCTATGATTGTGTTGACGATATTATGTGTTTTGTCTTGTGAATGATGTCTTAATACTTGTTTGGCTCATATGATAACTTGTGATAAAGGGATGTTTGGATATTTGTAATGTTTGTTTGGATTATGATGATAACATCATATTCGGTTAAATTGGAACTTGTCTTGTTTATTATTTTGATTAATTATTGTTGGGTCTATATGTCAAAAGGATTCTCAATAGTGGTTGATTTCAATTCATTAGTCGACGAATGTTTTGGTCTTGTACTTTGTGACGATTGTATGAGAAACTTAATAAACATAACAAGTAAAGGTTTAATTTGGATTAAAGGTCGAAAGACATCTTTTGAATATGTGTTCTAATCATTATTTTTCAAGTAAATGGAGCTTCACAAATTGATGACATCAAAGTTATGGGTCGAAAGAACTCTTTGTTGTTGCTGGTTTAGGCATGAGTCTTATGACATGACCAATTGATTAAGACTTATGTATATTTGATTAATAAAACACTAAATTATTATTGGTTCTAAGAGGTCGTAAGGATTACCTTTGATAATATGTTTTCCAAACTAACCATCCTAATGTTAGTAAAGGCTTACACCAAGTCCTTACTAACTTATTATCATTACCAAACATGTATGTTCTTTACGTGATTGTTCTCATATTGCTTTTCTTGTTGGTTTGATCCGTGACAATCATAACCATCAACTTGTTACTTGCTTAAACAAACAAACGACACTTGAGTGCAACCAAGTCTCTTGGGACGACCTTGACTTACCAACCTCTATACTACATACGACTAGGGTATACTTGCCCGAATGTGTTCCTAGTTAATCGGTAATTCTTGTTTATAAATTTAAAACCTTTTGCGAACGCATCAAGTTTTTGGCGCCGTTGCCGGGGATTTGGTTTTTGTTCTTAGGTGTTTGTTTGTTTGTTGATCTTGCGTGATCCTTTGATTGATTGATTGAATTGAATTCTTGTTGAATTGCTTGTTTGCTCATGATAATTGCTTAATTGCCTCCCTTACGTTTTGTTTCAAAAATTCTCATCTTTTGATTAAATGATCTTGGCATCAAAATCAAGTGTTTTGGTGTTGGGATTTGGTTTCATGTGTTCTAAAAATACTCATTTAAATGTTTGCTTTATAAGTGTGCTCGAAATTGCTTGCGAAAAAAACCACCAAAAATGACCAGAATCATCTAGCCGATCGGATGGCAACTCCAACCGTTCGGCTGGACCACCCAAACCATCTCAACCGATCGGTCACCACCCGTAACCGATTCGGTTGGAGGCTTCTGTCCCATTTTTTTTCTTAGTTTTTGTTCTTCTTGTTTTGTGAGTTTTATATTTTATATGTTCTGTGATCTCTTGCATGTTTTTGTGTTTCTTTTTGTTCGTGTCTTTCTTGTCTAGATTAGTCCCGTATTAATTTGGAATAAGACTATCTTGTTTTAGATTGTTTTGTTTTGATTTGTGACTAATTGTGTTTGCTTGCGTCTATGTGCTTGTCATTTTCTGTGATTTTGCTCTTATTTGTTCATGTTTATTTTTGTTTTAAGTGTCATTTTATGTTCTTGGTGCTCTTCTAGTATATACGTGTTTTACTTGTGTTTATTTTCGTGTTCGTTACGTTATGCGTTCCTGTTTTATTTTTGTCAATAAAAAGGTTTAAGTAAAACTTGTTTAAAAAAAAAAAAAAAAAAAAAAAAAAAAAAAAAAAAAATTACCGAGCCTTTCATCCGATCGGTTTGACATCCAACCGATCGGATAGACCCAAACCTAAAAATATTTCACCCCAACCGAATCGGATGGTTACCCATCCGATCGGTTGGAGCTCTCGGTAAATATTGGCCCAACCTAACCGGTCGGATGGATACTCTGACCGATCGGATGGACCAATCGGTAAATATATATATATATATATATATATATATATATATATATATATATATATATATATATATAACAAAAAAATAATAATAAATTAAAAAAAAATGTTAATTTCATTTTTCGTATTTTGTTCTTGTGTGTTTGTGTTTAGATCGAATAAGTTTAAATGTCTTTTGGTTTTTGCAAGAGTATCATTTCCTTTATTCTACTTAAATTTGGTTTTTGCATTTTAAATTTTGTTAATTTAGTACGTTGTGAATAAATAAGTACTTGTTTTTAAAAATGTTTTGAACTTTTGTGCACTTGTTTAGATGATGTGTATTACTTAATGATTTTCGTATGATTGTGATAATATGTTTTAATTCAATTTCAAGTTAATTCTAAGATCCAATTGTGGTTAAGTTTCATAGTGACATTTGTTAATCAAGTTTGACTAGTTGTTAATAATTCTAAAGGTCGAAAGATTTATTGTTATTGAACTAGTTATAATCATTTGTCTATGAATGATTGTTTTTACCCATTATTCTTGGTTTAACAAAGAAACTTAATTGTGGTTGTAATAAGAATGCTTTTGTCTATCAAATTGGATTGATTGAAAACTCCCTCAAGGGTCGAAAGATTAGTTGTTTGCAATCAATTGTGACCTTTTTTCTATGATCGGTTACCTTTTGTATTGACCATTTCCTAAGCGTATTTGATAAAAAAATAGATTATTTTTGTGTTTAAGTTTGTTAATCGAAACTTATGAACCTTGAATTGATCTTGAATTGATTGGTTAAACGTAATGCTTGTTCTTATGAACTAAAATCTTGACGAAGGTTTAATTTGTAGAAACAATAGATTAGTTCACCCAACTAATTATCATAACCAACATGTTAACAAAGTTATCACAATCATGCTTATCAAGAGTAGTAAACTAGTCTAAGCAAGTGTAGTTTTAAAAGTTATCGAATAAGTTTAAAAATGTTTTGAACTTTGTGGGTATGTTCACTGGAAACCCTCACGAGACTTCACTCATCCACTCGGGCCACCGAGGGGTTTAAAAGGCTTGTTGCATACGCTAAATGCAACCGTGATGCCTACGAAAGTGAGTTTTAGAATTTTACGGATTTTTTTTGTAGTTTAGTTTATTTTTGCAGATTTAATAAGCTCTTGGAGATTGGATTATTGGTGATATTATACTTGGTGTGGAGATGTTTTTTTGAATGAGAAATTGATTGATCTCATAAGCTTATGCTAGCATTTGCTTAGCACCTTATCATATGGAGTTCGATCGCGATTTCTTGGCCCGGGAAGTTTTGTTTCTCTTGGACTATTTATTTATTTATTTTCCCAATTTTACATGCTTTGAAGTTTATTTTTCACAATGAGTATAATGCGTAACTTAAGTGTGGGGGAAAGTTAGATAGTGGAAAACGAAACTATTTTTCAAATTTATAATTTTTGGGGTCAATTTAAAATTTTTGTATACTTGTTTGCCTTTGTGATCTAATTGTTTTCACGCTTTTAGGATAATATATTAGAATAACTGGATCAATCCACTGGTGAAATCTGTAATTTTGAAAAATTTGAGATGTGTCCCGATTAATATTGCAATCCATTCTGGGATCGATAACATTTCCTAGCACATATTATAGCCCTTTCCACTAAATTGTGAGGATTTGAGCCTGTTTCGTATATAGCATACATCTATTATGCTTGAATCTTTTGCTATGAGTGTGCCGGTGATTTTATTTATTCTAGAACTTGTACTTGTAAATCATTACCAGACCGCAGTAAGATCACATTAGTGTGATATAAGTGTATTCGTGTGACAAAGAGGCACCCTTAGGAATAAAACCAAATGGCCTTCAATTTACATCTAATGATATATTAGCTAGCCACATCGGTTAGTTAACCTCGTATTTGGAACCCATTTGTTAGCCTTTATCTTTAACGCTAGATACCCTTAGTTAAACCCTTCGAGCCATCCTTTTCATTTTTGATTAAATCCAGAAAAATACAAAAATATTTTTCACTTTAAACCTTAGCCTTACCCTTTGTCAAAGTCTAAACGGTGGGTTGCTAGTTGCTTGGTATGTTGGATTGTTTTTGATGATTATTAGTTAGCCACACTTTGTCATTCGTGTGTGCCATTCCGACGAAGATGGAGAGGGCCCGCTTCATATTTTGTATTTTTGTGGTGTATGATTATGCGAAGTGTGGGGGAGATATGATGTGATGTATGAAAGAAAGGTTGAAAAAAAATGTGAAAAGAAAAAAAAATGAATGAATAAGTCATCGAACAAAAAAATATATGTGATGACAATTATAGCCAATGTGCTATATTATTATTATGAAGATGAAGGAAGAGGAAGTATGTTTGAGATATCGATTAGCCAATGTGCTAAGACGTGATATACATATATATTTGGTGATCGATATGTGAAGAGGAGAAAGTTGTTAACTATAATCATTTACGGGCTTGCGGTTTGTTCGGTGACTAGCAACAATGGGACTTAGACTTGACTTTATTTTTCTTTTAAAACCAATTTCATAAATACTCCCATACCTTATCCCTACCCTTACCAAATTACTTTATTCGTTGTTAGCTTTCGAGCATCCGGATATAGTGATGGTTTTGTGAAAATATGTAGTGCATTAATATTTTAGTGACCATCCGGTTTTTGAATAGTTGAATGACGCGCCAGCGAGCTAGTGCGTGCTCTGGTGACCATCCGTTATGCAAATAACGCGCCAGCGAACCTAGGTACAACCTAGTGACCATCCGTTGTTCGAGTAAATCAAGAATTCGCGCTAGCGATCTAATATGTTCTTGTATGAGATATTTAAACATAAGCCTGGTAAAACCCTTAGCCCAAATGTTACAACCCGAATAAAAGACCTCTTTAGATGTTTACACTTGGTGCTTACGCCACGTCGGTGGAGTTTTGTTTCTTGTACAAGCCTATGGTAATAAACGGATCATGACTGAGCAATGAGTGTGATTTCTCTTATATATACTCCACTACCTAAATAAATGAGTGATTGAGTGAATTATACTTCGTTTCTTTTTCGTGAGGTGTTTAGAAATGTTACTCAAGCAAGAAAATCTATGGGTATTGTCATACATCTCGGTTTTTCACCATAACGCTTAAAAATGATGAATCGTATCTTGTACTTGTACTTGGTAGATTTGCATCATAATTTTTATAATCATTTTTCATGCACCATGTGGGATCTATTTCTCTTAATATTTGCTTGAGGGCAAGAAAACCCTTAAGTGTGGGGGAGTTTGCGTTCATTGCGCTCATTTTCTCATTTTCTCTTTTATCTTAAAAAAAAAAAAAAAAAAAATAAAAAATTAAGATCTGTCTAACCGATCGGATGTACGAGCATCCGATTCGGTTGGCAGGTTGCATGTTTTTACGAATTGTCCATCCGATCGGATGGAGATGCAAACCGATCGGATGGATGCGTCGTAAAATTTTTAAAATTTTTTAAAATTTTCTTTTCGTTTTGTCATTTAGGTATGAATTTCGATTTTTCTTTTTCTAGATTTGCTTGAGGGCAAGCAAAGTTCAAGTGTGGGGGAATATGATAACGCTCAAATTGTACATGTTTTTAAGAGCGTTATCGTGGATTTTATGCATATATATTGATCACTTTTATGAACTTATGGTACTTAATGAAGTATAATTTCTATTTTAGGTTCATGGAAGCTCACGACAAAGAAAACCAAGAAAAAGACGAAGAAACGATCAATAAACGAAGATTTATGCATATACGAAGAATTCCCGATAAAAGTGAGTCTCTTGGAGTATATTCGAGAAGATAAAGTCATGAAGTTGTCACTCCAAAGACCAAAGAATAAAGCACAAGAGGGAAAACGAGAAAAGAAAGGAAGAAAAGAAGCTTAAGCGAAGAAATAATGGAAGACTCATTGTTCCCGACACACCTTCACCATTTTGGCCATAACTTGAGCATACGAACTCGGATTTAGTTGATTCAAGCGGCCACGGAAAGCTAAGAGAAAGATCTACAACTTTGGGTTATCATATCTGATCAGAAGGCATCCATCCGATCGGATGGAGCCCGCATCCAATTCGGATGGAGCCAACTTGACTTCTCCAAGTTATTTTTAATGTGTAATTAAGTGCCATCAAGACCCATGTCCGATCATATGGCCCTAATAACTAATTTACCTGGATTTTTGTGACCCTTTGTCCCCAAAAAAACCAATTAATACCCCAAGGCCTTGAGAGTAGTATATAAGGACCCATTTGGCTAGTGTTTTGAGGACACAATATAGGCTATCAATATCCAATAATCTCACAACTCATGTAAACTCTAAGAATATCTCTCTTAACCACCCTTCACCCTTTTCTAGAGGTGTTGGGGGGTTGGCTTGGTCGACATACAATGGAGGATTCATGTGTATCTTATGAACTTTGGTATATTCTCTTTTAATAATATTCATGTTTGGTTTCTATGATTGTGTTGATGATATTATGTGTTTTGTCTTGTGAATGATGTCTTAATACTTGTTTGGCTCATATGATAACTTGTGATAAAGGGATGTTTGGATATTTGTAGTGTTTGTTTGGATTATGATGATAACATCATATTTGGTTAAATTGGAACTTGTCTTGTTTATTGTTTTGATTAATTATTGTTGGGTCTATATGTCGAAAGGATTCTCAATAGTGGTTGATTTCAATTCATTAGTCGACGAATGTTTTGGTCTTGTACTTTGTGACGATTGTATGAGAAACTTAATAAACATAACAAGTAAAAGTTTAATTTGGATTAAAGGTCGAAAGGCATCTTTTGAATATGTGTTCTACTCATTATTTTTCAAGTAAATAGAGCTTCACAAATTGATGACATCAAAGTTATGGGTCGAAAGAACTCTTTGTTGTTGTTGGTTTAGGCATGAGTCTTATGACATGACTAATTGATTAAGACTTATATATATTTGATTTATAAAACACTAAATTATTATTGGTTCTAAAAGGTCGTAAGGATTACCTTTGATAATATGTTTTCCAAACTAACCATCCTAATATTAGTAAAGGCTTACACCAAGTCCTTACTAACTTATTATTGTAACACCCCAACCCGACAAGGGTAAAGATATCACAACAATGGATTCATATCAGATCAAAACAGAGCATACATCTACAGTAATACAAAAATCTCGATGGTTTACAAATGAAATACTGAATCTACAAGGTTAAAACGAAAACTTTCAAAACTAATTTTAAAACTTAATATCTTCCATCCAATTCTAATCCAGAATAGCTACCAAGCCTTCTAAGTCCAGAGGTGCACTCTCACTTAATCCCAGCATCCTACTAAAACCTGCCGCAGGAAAAGAAATGCGGCTGAGCTTCAAAAGCTCAGTGAACAGATATATAGATGACAGAAACGATAACAGATAACAATACAGAAACAAATCAGAAAATACAGATTATACAGATACAGAATTAAAGTGAAAGAATAGGAAAGGAATAAGGGTAAAAGAAAAGAAATGAGAAAGAGATAATGTACAAACCAGGTTTAGGGAAATACAAAAATCCATCACGAGCCCAGAGATAACAGATAATATCATAACAGAGTAATCATATAATAATCCAGAGGGGATACCTCTCAAGTAACAGATAATATGAGGGGTGACCTCATGTATCAAATCGGAGTGATTAGCTCCCAGATATATGTGAAAGACGTGTATCGCACACACCATCAGTCACCAGATATAATAACAAACATATAACATAAACAGATAACAGATAACATATAACAGAGTCAGAACTAGGATGCATCCATGCGCCCCCTGTGGCCAGAAACTCCTTAACACACCAGATAAAATAAATCAGGGACGGGACAGGTCATCACTCTCCTGCCCTAGAGTCATGCCATCGGTGCATCAATGACATGGACATGAAACCCTCATGCCTAGTGATTGGCTCGGATATCAGACTGTGGTCAAGGTCAGATGTCATATAATAAACAGAGTCATATCTAAGGGTTCATGGCAGAAGGTCATGTCAACAATTCAGATGAAGATAATAAGGTTTTAAATCAGAGTTTATCAGATTAAGTTTAATATCAAAGCTTAAGTTCAGATAAAAAGGTTTATTTCCAATAGTCCAAAAGAGTATATCAAAGGTTAATAATTACAAGTTCATAGCAATAATCCATTCAGAAGTTCCTGTCAAAAGTTCATTTAAATCAATCCTTTAATAATGGTTTTCATTGAAATGATCTTACCAAATAGTTTTCATAAAAATGGTCTTCCAAAACTTTTAGTAACTTCCATTTAAAGTGGTATCGCTTCTTTTTAAAATAGCTTTTAATAAAGGTTCAAAATCCATTAGGTTCAGATAAGGATTTAACAGGTTAAGGTTTATACCAAAATCAAATCAAAGTTTACAACAGATATATCAGGTTAAGGTTCAGAACAAGGTTCACAGATCAGATTCAATCAAGATTCACAAATTCAGGGTTCAGAACAAGAGATCAATCAGAGTTCAGGAAAAAGGGTCAGAATAAAAGAATCATAGCAGAGGTTCAAACAAAGATTCAAGATAAACAGATCACAACACAGATTCACAACAGAAGGGAACATAGCAGTGGTATCGGAGATCCTAATAAAGAAAATGAAAAACTGAAGGAAAAGGAAATGAAAAACCCTTACTGAAAAAGGGCAGAATATCTGTACCTTATTAGCACAGCAGATAACAAACAAACACAGAACAAATGATCAGGACTTCTCCTTCTTCACACCTAAGGAAGAGGAAGACAGAATTACTAAAGTTTCTATTTCAGATTATTACTTTTAGTTTAACTCTTCATTTTAAGTACTTTCTATTTTTAGTAACTTTCCAGATTTAGTAAGTTCCCATAATTAGCAGGTTTCCAGAATTAACAGATATTATCATTTCAGATTAGGTTTAACCCTGATTCAAAGATTATTATGGAATAACAGTATATCTTATCAAGTTACAGAAGTTTAGGGTTAATTCTGACATGTTCACAAAGTTTAGGGTTTTAAATGTAACTTCATCCATTTCCAAGGTCATTAGTGAAAATAATTTAAGTTACAGAATTATATACTCATTTTATTCAGAATTACATTTTATTCCCTTAAGTTTCACAATTTACAGATTATACCCCTTTAGTTACATAATTTACAAAACCAACCTTATAATTACATATTTTACAAATTAAACCCTACAATATCCATATTTACCAACCAAGCATATTATATTTCATAATTACAGAATATATCTTCAGAAGTTAGTACATTACAGATTAGACCCCTCAGAATTCAGAATTTACATATTTAGTCCTTTAAGTTTACAAAACATATATATTAAATCATAATTCATAACAATTTCATAATTAGCCCATAAATCCTCAAAATTACACAACAACCTTTTTATATCAGTATTAACTCAAAACAACTTCAAGATTTCAGATTTACACTTTTGGTCCCTCACTTTTAATTAATTTCAAATCGAAACCCTAATATGCCATTAATTCATTATATTGCAATATTTACACTTAGGACCCCAAAGTTATATTTTTCCCACATTCCTACAGATGTATATGATCTTACAAAAATATCCCAGAAGTTTCAAAGTTGGCAAAACAGGTCCTTATACTTTTTATGTTAAATCGGCTAGACTTTTTAGAACAATTTCAAACCCTACTATTTACCAATCATTGCACCATCATTAATTCATCCTTAAAACACATTTAATGATCAGATTCATGCCCAAGAAACCTAACCCTAGTAGCCCCGATTTTCATTTTATTTGTTTTCTTTATTTTCATGAAATCCGGTTTTAACAATAATTCACCACGTTAAATCTAGGCTTCCAAAAATCAAACTCATATTTTTCCCAGATCATATGACTTATAAAGAACCCACGAAAAATAATTAGCATGCCCAGAAAAATCGTTTAACATATATTTGATATTTACGTACGTTTTAGACATCAAAATTACCACGACATGATTTAGGCTACCATAATTCGATCTATCATTTTTCCCAGGTCTATTACATCATATGAGGTCTAAATAAAATAGCTATCATGCCCAGAAATTCGGATTACATATTTTTGTGATTTACGTATTTTATGATCATTATATTTTCATACGCATAGATTAGCATGCATGATTCGATTCACATAATTTATATGAGTCATATAACATGTAAAGATCACAGGAAAATTGCTATATTAATTTTAGAATGTGTGGTTTAGTCATATGAATTATTACCTTGCGTTTGAGCAATTCGACAAGAAAAATGGAACAAGAACGAACCAATGAAAACATGCAGAAACCATTATTTTTCCTAGCTTCCTTGCACCTCCAAGAACCCCAGAAAAATCCTTTTACACGTCCAGAACTTGTGTGATTGATTGGGTCGATTTTCTTGTGTCGCTAGGGTTTTTAGAATGTTTATGCGATTAGGTTTTATGAATAAAAATAAAAGATTTGATTTTATCTTATAAAACCGACTTTGGGGAGGGCTTAGGATCAGGAAATTCAGAATTAGAATCATCAAATTATTTGTATTGATTTTATTAGACCTTTTCCTAATTTATTTTACATATTATTTAGATTTAAAGGGTTTAATACTTATATTTATTTAATATGTATATTTCGGATATAATAAATGTGTAAGTTAATTTTTTTTGAACATTTAAAATGACGTAACATTGTCCCAGAAATTTGTTTGTTTCAGATATAGTTCAATTTTCAGAAGTTTTGGAATTGTTTCAGAATTTTATAAGTTATTTAATTAGGTTTTATGTTATCAGGGGTAATTTGGTCATTTAACGGGTTATCTGAATTTCAGGTATTACACCAAGTCCTTACTAACTTATTATCATTACCAAACATGTATGTTCTTTACGTGATTGTTCTCATATTGCTTTTCTTGTTGGTTTGATCCGTGACAATCATAACCATCAACTTGTTACTTGCTTAAACAAACAAACGACACTTGAGTGCAACCAAGTCTCTTGGGACGACCTTGACTTACCAACCTCTATACTACATACGACTAGGGTATACTTGCCCGAATGTGTTCCTAGTTAATCGGTAATTCTTGTTTATAAATTTAAAACCTTTTGCGAACGCATCAAACGGAGACAAGTGATGATGAAGAATCTAGCTCGGGAAGTGAAGATGAGGAATATGCCATGGCCGTAAGAGATTTCATAAAGTTCTTTCGAAGACGAGGAAGGTTTGTAAGAAAATGCTTTAGATGTGGTGACACAAGCCATCTCATAGGAGATTGTCCAAATCCACCTAAAAACAAAACTCAAAGAGCTTTTGTGAGTGGTGCTTGGAGTGAAAGTAAAGATAATGACGAGGAGCCAAAGAATGAAGAAATTGCTCTCATGGCTCAAGACTCAAACGAGGTACACTCTGACTCATCTTATTCTTCTATTGATGATGACACCTTACAAAAGGAATATAACAAACTGTGTGAACTTAGCTTAAAAATCATAAACAAAAACAAATTTTTGAAAACCAAAAAGGAATTCTTAGAAAATGAAGTTTATGAATTAAAAGAAAAAGCAAAACGTTTAGAAAAGAGTAAAGCTATTGACAAGGTATGTACATCATGTCAAGAGCTTAGACTTAAATTAGAGAAACTTAAAATCACACAGGATGCACTTATCAAACAAAACTCTAAGTTCAGAAAGTTTGATAAAAATATTTGTTGTGTGGATGAAATAATAAGAATCCAAAAATTACCACATGATAAAACTGGTCTAGGTTTTATGAAATTAGGAGATTTAAGCAGTCTAAAGAAACAAGCCAAAAAAGTACAAGAAACATTTCCAACTGCCTCAGGGACCCACGGATCAGATGGAACCAAAAATTTGGTTCCGCCTATGGAATAGTTTGGTTCCGTGGGTACCTCAGCAGAACAGAAAGTTCGTACATCGGTTCGTACTGATTTTGTTAAAGTCACAAAGAAACCTAACACTACCACAAATGAAACTAAACAAAAACCAGATGTTACAATAGGATTAGGACTTTCTAAAAATGAGTATAGATCCAAAATCACGAAACAAAGGCCTAAAACACCTATTCCCAAACGCCCCTTTCCAAAGAGCAACTACAACACACAACCCAACTATCAACAAAATGGTTGGAATCAAAACTTCCCAAGGCATTATCAAACTCCTAACTACATGCCATGGAACTCATATCCACCATTCCCATACATGAATCAAGTTAATGAGATGTTTAACCAAAATGGACCCATGAGATATTGGGGACCAAATGCTTGAGTTTTTCTATAACTTAGGTATGCTTGAAAGTCAGATTGGAACCAGACGAGTGGATAAAAGATAGCGGTGGTTCAAGGCATATGACGGGAAACAAGAGCCTCTTCTCAACCTACCAAGAATATGACGGAGGTAATGTTACTTTTGGTAGCAAGTTGAAAAGAAAAATCATCGGAAAAGGTACTATCTCTTATGACTCTCTCTCTCTATTGATAATGTTGCTCATGTTGATAATCTAGGATTCAACCTTCTTAGTATTAGTCAACTATGCCGTAAAAAGTATAACGTCCTATTTAGTGAAAACGAGAGTAAAATACTAAAAGATGGAATAACCGTCGCAAAAGGAATTTTGAAAAACAACGTATACATCATGAAAATTGATAAAACTTCTAGAGATAAATTTTGCTTAACTTCGTTAGATGATTCCTCAAATCTTTGGCATAGACACTTAGGCCACGCCAATATGAGACTCATTCAATCTCTATCCTCAAAAGACCTCGTTAGGAACTTACCCAAGTTGAAATATGACCAACACTTTTGTGATGCTTGCAAAATTGGTAGTAGCCATAAGGCTAAAAATATGGTGTCTACATCTAGGTGTCTAGAACTTTTGCATATGGATTTATTTGGTCCATCCGCTATACAAAGTTATGGAGGCAATTTCTACACTTTGGTCATAGTAGATGATTATTCAAGATACATCTGGACAAAGTTTTTGAAAAATAAAAACGAAGCTTTTGATCAATTTGAAATTCTTAGTAAGAAAATTCAAAACCAACTAAATAGTCGTATTGTGTCAATAAGAACGGATCATGGTTGTGAATTTGATAATGAAACACAATTTGGAAACTTTTGTGATGCTGATGCGTGGTTTTGCGACCTTACAACAGGTTTTACCTCTCGAGGGATCTCAAGAGGCTTGCAATCCCCACCAGGCAGTGTACCTGACAGATGTAGTATAGTGTAGTGGCAAGTACCGGGGGATTGATCGTTCTCTAGGGGAATAGTGTCGTTAGGATTGAAAAACTACACTAATAGGTCTAAGGGTGAGGGAAGATTCTTTTTGTATTTTTATATTTTTATGAAAGCAAGTAAAATCTCGGGTTTGAAGGAGTGGGCGGAATTAGTTGCTAGTCAACTAACCCAAATAACTACAATTGCAAATAAAATAAAATAACTGAAAATAAAAAGGTTGTGGAACTTATGTGGAGAGAACTGTGTTTACTTAGATTTCCTTACTCCCTAACTATCTTTTACCGGTTGATTAGTGTGTATTAATTGCATGGATGACGGGTGTATTCCTTAATACCAATCGTGGGGTGGCGTACGTACTTCCCCAACTCTACAAGCTCCTACTTCACTCCTATGTCGAGCCGGCTAAGAAGCTCCTGACATGGGATCACTAGAATTCACTCATGCATTAAATACAACCATAAAAACCTTAGTACGCATTGGTTCATATTTTTTAAGACGTTCAAGCAAGTTACCGTATAGGAGGTTAGCCAGTTTTCTTAAGCCTAACATCGATAAACAATCATCCAATACAATTAATAACACACCAACAACCAATAATCAATAGTTAGGTTTCATTAGATCTAAGCAAACACAAGATAAATCTAGCCTAGCATGTTAAATAAAAGACAAGAACAAGATATAATCAAACAACACATAGACATATTGAATGATTAATTGATTACTTATCTTCAATTGAACATGGGAGATCCAAGGGTATAAAACCCTTAAAAATGGCAAAAAAATCGTCTTAGGGTTTCTCCTCACAAAGTTGCACACTAATGACTAAAAATTATGAAAATATATATAGGAAAACAGATCTGACGGCGTCACGTTATAGAGCTTGAGGCAGTCACCTCGCCGCGGTTAGGGTTTCTTGATGGCCTTCTTGACGTCGTCCCCTTTTAATCCTCCAAAATCCTCTCTGGCGCGTCAAGGGTTGATGGCCTTCTTGACGCCGTCCCCTTTTAATCCTCCAAAATCCTCTCTGGCGCGTCAAGGGTTGACGGCCTTCTTGACGCCGTCCCCCTTTAATCTTCCAAAATCCTCTCTGGCGCGTCAAGGGTTGACGGCGTCACACTGGGGCTTGACGCCGTCACAGGTACTTTTCCAGCAGATTTTGAGACTTTGTCGTTTTCTTCACTTTTATGCTCCAAAAACGTCCAAAATGCTTCCTTTTCCAGATTTCTTCTCCAAAGTACCTAAAATGACAAAAGGAACGATTTAGGGCAATATTTGATCAAATAAATACGATTTAGGGCTTAAATGACCCCCTAAAAGCGGTACACTTTTCGCTTCATCAAATACCCTTACACTTGAGATTTGCTTGTCCTCAAGCAAATGCGCTTTTATTCTAATCAAAATACAAGTTAGGGGTCATTTAACGCTAATATAAAAGTAATTACAACAAATAGTCGTTCCACTTTAATCATAATAAGCACGGAGATTACAAACTAGCACCTCACAAGTAGTGTTTAGATACTCACATCTCTCAGGTGTCATAAAAGTATATCTCACAAATGAAAATGAATATTATCTCTCACTACCTGTCATAGCAAATAGATTACCATAGGCTTGGGAAAGGATCAAAAACCTCCTCCACTAGGCATAAGCACCAAAGATAAACTATCAAAGAGGGCTTTTAAACGGGTTATAACGTTAGGTGTAGGGATATGATAAACACGGTTTTGTTGGATAAAGGATATTTTACTGGTGGCGAGTTAAAGATCTTGATTAATTACATGTACAATATGGCGTTGCTAAGCCAAGACTAGACTCGACTTAAGCTAATGAAAGAAATAACAAAAAGATAAAATAAACATAAAATGAAACGGGGTGGTATTCCGTATGTTTTTTTTCTACTTTTTTTTTTCTACTTTTTTTTTTTTTTTTTTTTTTTTGCATACACTCTTGCCCTACCATCCAAAATAATACATCGTAGGGGGGTTGTATCCCCCTTACACTTGAACTTTTACATAACTTTACAATTAACTATTCTAATGACTCGAATTAAGATAATCGAAACACTTGGAGTACTTTTAAAATATTTAGCACAAATGGGGGTAATAATGTTGTTCTTCCCCATTACTCCATTACACTAGTACTTTACCCATGAGTCCCAATCGTCCCAAAACAATATGTACAAGGATATGACTCGACTTAGCAACCATGTAATCAATTAGATAATTAACTTGGGGTTTAAACAAATGTTGTCACAATAATGCACTAAAAATGAGTGCATACAAGGTAGGCTAAGGCGATTTGGGTGGACATTTAAGTGGGGTGTAAACAAATTCTTCCTTTAAGTAAAATGCTTAAAGTTAGAAACGAAAAGATAGACTCTGAGGGGTGTACTAGGGGTATCGTGTACTAAAAATGAGTAAAACGCAAAGGGTGTGGGAGAATTACTTGACCAATGTAGCCAATGTAATTATAACAAAAACACAGGTGTAAAACAATGGGTTAATCCTAATGCCTCTTATCATGTAGTAAATCTAACTACACGAATGTAGTCTCACTTGTGGCCTCGGAATGGTCCTAACGCAAGTTCTAGAATCTAAGTGCTACCGGTACACACATCATAGCATAAATGCTTTTCCTACCAATTCTAGGGGCGAACCTCACATATTTGGGGGTGGAAAATTTTTTTAGTGGTACGGTTTTGTGCTAGTCATATAACTCCTATCCGTGAGACGCTCATTAAGACCAAAGTTTCACTCCTATATGTTGTAAAAAATTTTAAATTTGGCACTAAAATTGCCTTAACAGGTATTTATCTCAGTTTTATTACACGTCTACCATTAAACAAACGAAAAATCAAGCGTAATAGCATTCTCTAAAGTATCGTACTTTACCCCCCCCCCCTTACACTTAAGATGAACATTGTCCCCAATGTTCAAATAACAAGATGTAAAAGTAAATAAGGTAAAAGAATGAAATCAAATACTCCCCTGATTCGCTCGGTGGATAAAGGGGTAACATGGTTAGATCTTCTTCCAAGGTAATGTTGAAGCTTCAAGATTAAAGCAGCGCCAAAAGCTTGATTCCACCTACATCTCCTTGTCCAAAATAACCTGTTAAACCTGAGAAAACAAACACGAAAACCTGCATAACATCGGCGGGATAAATCTGTATAAGGATATAATGCTTGTGGAATGATTATTTTGCAGATTCCTTGAGTTTATAAGTTAGAGATTTAATAAAAACTTTTTATGATTCCGGAAGAAAAACAAAACTTTCCAAAATTTCAGAAAATTAAAACCTGACGCCGTCAGGTTGTAAGGCCTGACGCCGTCAGAAATGATCTGACAAAATTCTCATGTTAAGTTTCTGGAAAATTTTTGGAAAAACCTATACCTTACTTCTTGGAATTCCTGCAAAATATCATTATGACTCGATACAAGCATTTGACTCAAACAATTACTAATATGTATGTTAATTTAGTATTGTTATGATTCATGTTCATTTGTTCTAATAAACCAATTTGGATTTCCCTTACACTTAACTTTTGCAAAATACCTTTATATGTAGTTAAGACGAAGTTAAAAACAAGATAAAGCATTTTCACAATTTAGTTTTGAACATGAATCAATAATAATAAAAATTAAACATACATACGGAAGCAAATAAAATCAAACAAACAAATAAATAAACACACAAAGCAAATAAAGCTTGGGTTGCCTCCCAAGAAGCGCTTTTCTTTATTAACGAGTCTTGTAGCTAGACTCAAAGTCCTTTTTAACCTATGTAAGTGAGATCGTCATCGAGTACATCTTTAGGGTTAAGCTTGGATTGAAGTTTTCTATTGGTCCGCATAGTACGATATATCTTTTCAAACCTCTCTCCATCCGGGTCGTACAATGTCATCTTAATATGCCATGACCCATCTCCATCTTTGGGTGGTTTGTCCCAATCCCACTTATGATCATTGTCTTCACATGTCCACCTATTCATCCCTAGGTTAATTGGCAAAACTCCTAGGAAATCAATCATCTTCCTAAAAACTAGAGGGTCTTCAAATGAATCCAATTCGGTGTCCCTAGCCAAGAGTTGTTCTACCGTATGTGTTCGGCTCACAAAGTCCTCTTCTAGGTAAAATGGGCGTTGGGGTCCTATGAAGTCTCCATCGATCCAGGGTCCATATCTAGATGGTCTCCTATTTAATTCTAACCAATGGGGTGTTGGTTCCTCACTAGTATCATAGGCATGTTTCTTCACATCATAGACTGACCAAGTATCACCTTCTCCTACCGCTATCTTAGATTCCTTACAATCAATCATAGCACTAGCGGTCGCCAAAAATCCTCTACCTATCAACAAGGGGCATGTAGGGTCGCTAACCATATCAAGGACGTGGAAATCGGCTAAAATGGTTAGTTTTCCTATGTGTACTAACACGTCCTTGACTACTCCAACCGGGTAAGCAACACTTCCATCCGCTAAGCCTATTATTACCTCGGTTTCTTCAAGTTTCCCTAGTTTTAGAGAGGTGTAGAGAGGTAACGGAAGTAGGTTAAGGCTTGATCCAAGATCGGCTAATGTGTCATAAGCCTCCGAATTACCGATCTTGTAAGGTAGTTTGTTTTGAACGAAGGCGGTCCCTTTGTCACCTAACTCGAGCTTCTTCTCATATTTTTCTAAGAGGGCATTATAATAGGGGGCTCGTGCTAATACATCAATAACCGGACGTTCAAGGTGGAGCTCCTTGAATTCTTCGTCAAGGTTTTGAGTGGGAGGTGTTTCAACTATGTTGTTGACCAATTTAGTGTTGGATATCATAACTTCTTGGTCATTTTGAACGACTTGGGTTTGTTTGAAACACGAGCTCATGGAATTGACCGAATAATATTGTGGACAAGAACTAGGAGACGAAACCGATGAAATGGCGTTGACGTTTAGTTTTGGGTTCTTGACTGTGTTGCTAGGGAGTGCTCCCATTTCTCGGTCATTGACGGCTTTCAACAAAGTGTCAATCTTATTGGTCATCTCGCTTTGTTTTTGTTTGAAATCGGCTTCAAACTTTGCTAAACGAGCTTCTTGAGATGTCACGAAGTTGGACATCAACCCTTCAAGATTATTGGTACTACCATGGTTGGAAGGATTGTTGTTGAAAGTACGGTTCGAGGATGAACCGCTTGATTGGAAACGATTAGGTGGGTTGGAAGAATTGGTTTGTTGTGCGTTTTGGTTTTGTTTCCACCTAAGGTTTTGGTGATTTTTCCATGAGGGGTTGTATGAATCACCGTAGGGGTTTGGCTCGGGTTTGAAAGTGTACCACTTGTCTCCCGCTCCATCGGTACGCGAGGATACGTAGTCCGCAAAAGCTTGTTCGGGGAGTTCCACGCAATCACGAGTGTCGTGGGGACCACTACATAATTCACACGAAGAAGTGATTTTGTTCACTTGGCTTGAAGGTTTAGGAGCCTCGTAGGATTTCATAAGAAACTTGACTTAGTCTTCAAGTTCTATGATCCTACGGTCGGAAGTGCTTGAATTGTTCGAAGGCAAAGATATTGCCTTGACCGTTTTATTCAAATCACGGGGATCATTCCAACTTTCGTTGTCATAAAGAGCAAGATCTTCTATGAGAGCCCATGATTGTTCCGCACTTAGATCACGTAGCTTACCACCGGCCGATTGGTCAATGGTTTGCCTTGTGGAGAGATTGATGTGATCATAGAAGATTTGGACTTGGAGCCAAAGTTCTATGCCATGGTGAGGGACTTTTTGGAGTAAGTCCTTGAATCGAGTCCATGCCTCGTAGAGGGTTTCGCCTTGACGTTGTTGGAACATCAAGATATTATTCCTTAGCTTGGTAGTTCTTCCTGGTGGGAAAAACTGAGCGAGGAAACGAGTGGTGAGATCATCCCAAGAGGTGATGGATCCTGCGGGTAAACGCTCTAGCCATTGACTAGCTTGGTCCCGCAGAGAGAATTGAAAGAGACGCAGTCGGGTCGTCTCTCGAGTGGCAACATCAAGGTCTATAGAATCAACGATTTTGAGAAAGTCCTTGAGATGTTGATTAGGATCTTCGGAACGAAGTCCATGGAATGCGCATCCGCTTTGCACCAATCGGATGGTGTCGGATCGAAAGGGAGTGACATTGGCTCCTTGAGTGAGCTCAATGGTGTTTCGATAGCCCTGGTGGCTAGGACGAGAGTAGTCTCCTAAGGTACAGGCTCTAGGAGGTGGGTGTTGTTGTGGTGGTGGGTTGTTGGGATCGAGGATATTACCACCTTCCATGATGTCGGATGGTAATGGTTACGAACAAAGAAACGAAGAAAAAAGATAGACTAAAGAAAACCTAGAAAAATAAAATAAAAATCTCACTAGAAAGGAATCTAGTGAGTAGACCTAATAAAATAAAAATTCAACCTAAACAATAACTATTCCCTGGCAGCGGCGCCAAAAGCTTGATGCGTGGTTTTGCGACCTTACAACAGGTTTTACCTCTCGAGGGATCTCAAGAGGCTTGCAATCCCCACCAGGCAGTGTACCTGACCGATGTAGTATAGTGTAGTGGCAAGTACCGGGGGATTGATCGTTCTCTAGGGGAATAGTGTCGTTAGGATTGAAAAACTACTCTAATAGGTCTAAGGGTGAGGGAAGATTCTTTTTGTATTTTTATATTTTTATGAAAGCAAGTAAAATATCGGGTTTGAAGGAGTGGGCGGAATTAGTTGCTAGTCAACTAACCCAAATAACTATAATTGCAAATAAAATAAAATAACTGAAAATAAAAAGGTTGTGGAACTTATGTGGAGAGAAATGTGTTTACTTAGATTTCCTTACTCCCTAACTATCTTTTACCGGTTGATTAGTGTGTATTAATTGCGTAGATGACGGGTGTATTCCTTAATACCAATCGTGGGGTGGCGTACGTACTTCCCCAACTCTACAAGCTCCTACTTCACTCCTATGTCGAGCCGGCTAAGAAGCTCCTAACATGGGATCACTAGAATTCGCTCATGCATTAGATACAACCATAAAAACCTTAGTACGCATTGGTTCATGTTTCTTAAGACGTTCAAGCAAGTTACCGTATAGGAGGTTAGCCAGTTTTCTTAAGCCTAACATCGATAAACAATCATCCAATACAATTAATAACACACCAACAACCAATAATCAAAAGTTAGGTTTCATTAGATCTAAGCAAACACAAGATAAATCTAGCCTAGCATGTTAAATAAAAGACAAGAACAAGATATAATCAAACAACACATAGACATATTGAATGATTAATTGATTACTTATCTTCAATTGAACATGGGAGATCCAAGGGTATAAAACCCTTAAAAATGGCAAAAAAAAATCGTCTTAGGGTTTCTCCTCACAAAGTTGCACACCAATGACTAAAAATTATGAAAAAATATATAGGAAAACAGATCTGACGGCGTCACGTTATAGAGCTTGACGCCGTCACCTCGCCGCGGTTAGGGTTTCTTGATGGCCTTCTTGACGCCGTCCCCTTTTAATCCTCCAAAATCCTCTCTGGCGCGTCAAGGGTTGACAGCCTTCTTGACGCCGTCACCTTTTAATCCTAGAAAATCCTCTCTGGCGCGTCAAGGGTTGACGGCCTTCTTGACGCCGTCCCCCTTTAATCTTCCAAAATCCTCTCTGGCGCGTCAAGGGTTGACGGCGTCACACTGGGGCTTGACGACGTCACAGGTACTTTTCCAGCAGATTTTGAGACTTTGTCGTTTTCTTCACTTTTATGCTCCAAAAACGTCCAAAATGCTTCCTTTTCCAGATTTCTTCTCCAAAGTACCTAAAATGACAAAAGGAACAATTTAGGGCAATATTTGATCAAATAAATACGATTTAGGGCTTAAATGACCCCCTAAAAGCGGTACACTTTTCGCTTCATCAGATGCCAACGGCATAACACATAATTTTTCTTCTCCTCGTACTCCTCTGTCAAATGGTGTTGTAGAACGTAAAAACGGGACTCTTCAAGAGATGAGTAGAACAATGCTTAATGAACAAAACATACCACAAAAGTTTTGGTGTAACGCCGTTGACACTTCAACCTACATTTTAAATAGAGTATTAATTCGACCATTTTTAAACAAAACACCATACGAAATATATAAAGGTAAAAAGCCTACGCTAGGATACTTTAAAGTGTTTGGAAGTAAATGTTTTATTTTAAACACTAAGGATTATCTCACCAAATTTGACCCAAAGTCTTATGAAGGTGTATTCCTTGGATATTCTCAAAATAGCAAAGCTTATATTGTTTTAAACAAAGAAACCTTAAGAGTCGAGGAATCGTTAAACGTAACATTTGACGAAAGTCCACCTCCCTCTAAGACATCACCTTTGGTAGATGATGACTTAGTTGAAAGTTAACTTGTCGAAAACGAAGAGAATATAAATAATGACAAGGAAGATGAACTATTAAACAAAGAAATTGTCAATATCAAAGAACCTAAAGGTCATCCATTAAATAGTGTTATAGGAAAAATAAATGAAAGAACCTTAAGATCACAAGTCCAAAATCAAAGCAACTTCTTTTGTTTTGTGTCAACCAGTGAACCCAAAAATATAAATAAAGCTATAAAAGATGAATCTTGGGTCATTGCTATGCAAGAAGAGTTAAATCAATTTGTTAGAAATGATGTTTGGACATTAGTTCCTCAACCAAAGAGTCAAACCATAATTGGAACAAAATGGGTCTTTCGAAATAAAATGGATGAACATGGTGTAGTGTCTAGAAACAAAGCTAGGCTAGTAGCACAAGGTTATAATCAACAAGAAGGCATTGACTACGATGAAACTTTTTCTCCAGTTGCTAGGCTCGAGTCTATTAGAATTTTACTTGCATGTACATGTGCACATGATTTCAAACTTTTTCAAATGGATGTCAAAAGTGCATTTTTAAATGGCTTTATAAATGAAGAAGTGTATGTCGCTCAACCTTCGGGCTTCACCGATTTTGAAAAACCAAATCATGTTTACAAACTTAAAAAGGCTTTATACGGACTTAAGCAAGCACCAAAAGCATGGTATGATCGACTTAAAACATTCTTAGTTGACCATAAGTACACCATGGGTTTAGTAGATAACACTCTCTTCACCAAGAAAAAGGATTCACATATTATCATTGTCCAAATATATGTAGATGATATCATATTCGGATCAACTTGTCAAGAGTTATGTGACGATTTCTCAAAAATAATGCATGATGAGTTTGAGATGAGTATGATGGGAGAACTAAACTTTTTCTTAGGTCTTCAAATAAAACAATTAGAAGATGAGATATTCTTTAACCAATCTAAATACATAAAAGACATGCTTAAGAAATTTGGTCTTGAAGACTCTAAACCTATTAAAACGCCTATGTCCTCGGAAACCAAACTCACCAAGGATGAAGAAGGTGAATCCGTAGATAACACTAAATATAGAGGAATGATTGGTAGTCTACTCTATCTCACGGCTAGTAGACCCGACATTATGTTTAGTGTTGTCTATGTGCTCGCTTTCAAGAAGATCAAAAAACATCACATCTTGAAGCCGTAAAACGGATTTTTAGTTTTATAAAAGGTACTACACATCTAGGATTATGGTATCCTAAAGGAACGGGAATAGAAACCATAGTGTATGCCGACTCGGACCATGCCGGTGACTAATTTGATAGAAAAAGCACAAGTGGTATTTGTACTTTTGTTGGACATTGTCTTACCTCATGGTTCTCTAAGAAATAAATGGCTCTCGCTATTTCAACAACCGAAGCCGAATATGTATCAGCCGGAAAAGCATGTCAACAAGCTCTTTGGATGAAGCAAGCTCTTGTCGACTACGGAATTCAACTTAACGACATCTCTATTCTTTGCGACAACAAAGGAGCTATCGATCTCAGTAAAAATCCAGTTCAACATGCTCGAACTAAACACATTGAAATCAAACATCATTTCCTTCGTGACAATGTTCAAAAAGGACACATCTCAATCGATAAAGTATCCTCAGAAGACAACATTGCCGATATCCTAACCAAACCTCTTAAACGAGAACTATTTAACCTTCTTAGACTTGGATTAGGACCAATGGAACCTAATTTATAGTTTTGAGTATAGCTTAGACCTTATTTTAACCAAAACAACGAAACTGGCCAAGTTGAGTTCTGGTCCCAAGGAACCAATCGACAACAAGGACGGAACCAAATATTTGGTTCCGCCCCATCCGTGGGTTCCTGGGCCAGAGTTTAAACATAGAAAACAAACACTCCTTCTCACATAACCAAAACACATAAACGACTCAAACTCATCCCACACCATATCACTCTCAAAATTAAGGCCTCTCCTTTAACTAATCTCAGTTCTAATCAACATTGTAAGTTTCCTTACTACTTTCTTCTCTCAATTCTGAGTCTAGGACTTCAAATTTATGCACAAAACCAAAACTTGGGAATTATGCATTTTCTTAGGTAAATCATGAAATAAATTTGTAAATTACATAACTAATCATGTTTCCCTTAGTTAGGAATTGCATCTTACAAACCATTATCATGATTTACTAAAAACCACAAGTCAAAATTTTGTAAAAGCTTCTCACTTTTAGGACAAATAATTTTTTACATTGTTCAGACAAATAGAAACATTATGTTCACTTGCATAATGTCTCTTGAATGCTAAAGGAAGTACATAATTAATATGTATTTTTGGGTACATTCAATTAAAGCAACATTGAATTAGAAACGTTTGGGTTATCTCTCACATTTTTGCAAAAACTACTAAATAAAAACTATTTATGCATTAAAAGGAGTCGAGATAACTGCACCTCCACATTGTCCTCATATAGGCACACACTAGAACATCATATCAAAATTCTCATTAGTTTCGACTAAAGTGTGAAATTTTTGTATTTAGGATCAAACATGCCTCCCGCAACTTTCTATGACCACAAAGACACTCTCAAATACATCCCCAAACACCATAGGACTAAGGGAATCACCCCGGATCAAGTCGAAATTTTCAAATCTCTAGAGAAACGCTATTTTCATGAGGGTAGAACCATTGACCCATCCTTTCTAGAAGGAACAAACATTCGCCAACAACTTGCAACCATTCACTTTGATTGCCTCCTAGACATCAACGAACCAATTTGTCCTAGAATTCTATGCTAGTGTCATTCTCGCAAGTGAAGATGATGGTCTAATAACCATTAACTTTAAGGTCAACCAACATGAGTATCACATTCCTCTTCGTCAATTTACCGAAGTCCTTAGAATTCCATGTGAAGGTACATGTATTTACTCGGATAAATGGTCTCTTTCAACCCTTGACTCAATTGTTGATCGTATGCCTCCATATGACACTCCTCTAGTTGCCAAAGAAATCATCCAAGAACATCTTTTCCTTCCAAAAACCGCAACCACTAGGAGAACTCGTTCGGGTAATGAAGTTGACAAGGATCCTTTTGGAATGGAACTTAGTGAACTCAAACCCCAATTCGGTAAATGGGAAGAAATTCTTAGAGCAAATGTCTTGTGCACCATAGGTAATCGTGATCACATCAATGCTTGTCTTTGTTACATTCTTTATAGTTTGTCCACCCACCAACCTTTCAACTTAGCCTACTACATTGCCAAAAGGATGGCCGACATACCTATAAGAGGAACTACCGCTCTTCCTTACGGGATGCTTCTCACCCGTCTCTTTAGAGCCTTTGCTCCCATTCCACCCAATCCTAAAGGGTTTTGTCCGGACTACTCTCATGTTGATCACATTATGGTTCCTTTAAGTGACAAAAGAGTAGCAAAGACTCGAGGGAAACGTCCTCATCCTCCAACTTCCTCATCATCATCATCATCATCAAATAGCGAAGAGGATGGACTCCCCAACTCTAGGCTTCCTCCACGTGACTACCTCCGATAACTTCCAGTAATTGAGAACGAATCAGAGGAGTTCAAACAAACAAGAGAGATGTTCAAGTGCCTTGGAAGGATGATGTCCAAGATCAAAAAGAAAGTAGACAAACTACGAGAGGTTTTATGAGTGGTTTGGTACTAAGCTTCTAAAAACAATGATGTATGGAGTATTTTACTATTTCTAGGATGTTAACTTGGTATTTGACGATTATGTGAACTAATCGTGTCTTTGATTCGATTGTAAGTACACGGGGCAGTTTTAAAATTTGTATTCTCGTTAGATAAAATAATCACTTGAGGACAAATGATAATTCGATCTTCCGGAGTCGTATTCCACGGCGAGATTTGAATTGAAACTCACGTTATGTCTTTTGTTTAATGCTTAATTGTCAAATATTTATGGTTGTTATAAAAGATTTTGACAGTTGGATTGATAAATAAAATAAAACTATAAGCAAAACACTAATATAAGAACTAAAATGCGATATTAAAGGACATGCTTGTAAAGTGAGGTGAAAAGATCGTTAAGTGTGAATTATCATTTAAAGCGGTGAATTAATACCCATTTTAAAAACTATTTTCTCACAACGTTGGTTTATTTTGAAAATAATCTTTAATCTTGGTAATAATCACTAGATTTAAATGATTGATTATCGTAACGGCTTTTGCCCGTTAAAAAAACCAAGTAAATAAATCTAAAATAAAGCCGGAAATTATTACTTAACAACCTTTGATACCCGTTTAAAAAGAAATATTTTCTCACAACGTTGGTTTATTTTGAAAACAATTCTTTTTATCTAGGTAAAATTACTAGATTTAATTAATCACCCTAACGGCTTTTGCCCGTTAAAATAACCAAATTAAATCCAAGTAACCAAAGGTTATTAATCAACAATTTCTAAGTTTTTTCACACTTAATTTCACAAATCACCAACACTTAACAAGCATAAAATAATCTACTCGCTACTCATAACTACTAAACTAACAATAACAAATTCAACAATATTAAGCATATTTCTAAACTAAATATTTAAGCTAAAGAATTGAAAAAGGAAAGAAAGTAGAACCCGATCTAAGAGATGAGACGAAAACAACCACCCGATTTTATAAACTTGGCAAACACCAAAGTTTACTTCTTAAAAAGCTTTAATATAACCAAATAGTTAATAAAGTTTGTGACTTTATTAACTAATTCGCTTTATCAAGACTAAATAGCAATAAACTTAAGTAATAAGCTAGCTTATAAAACCCTTAAGCTCCTCGCCTTAGATGTAGGATGATGAGAAACTAAGAAAGATCAAAACTTTATAAAGGATTAGAACAAATAAGCAATAATATGAATCAGGTAAGCTATGGAAAAGCTTATTGATTTAAAAAGTACTAAACTTTAATATTAATAAGCTAAAAACTAATAAAGGTGAAAACTTTATATGAAATAAGCTCTAAAAACTAATAAAGATTAAAACTTTTTGTAAAAATAAGTAGTAAAAAGATTATTTGAACTATTAATAAAGAGATTTAAAAAAAGAAACTAAGAAATAAAATGTGCTTATTTGAAATAGCTATTGAAAAGCTTATCCAAAAAAGCTAGTCTTAATAAACCACAATAAGCTATAAGGAATAAGCTAATATGGCTTATTAGATAATAAAAAGAAAAGAGAGGAGTAGAGAAAGAAAATAATCTTCAAGCATTTAAAATAAACCTTCATCTTCATAATATTAAGCTAAAAAGTTTATTACAATAAGCACTTGAAATAATCTAAACTTTTACTAAAATAAGCTAACCTACTACAAATAAGCTACACTACTCCTAAATAATACTACTCCTACTACTACTTTAATTCTACTGTGTGTGTGTGTGGAATCGCTCATGAGTCCTCGGATCTAGTGCATTATATAGCCAAGCACATGTCCAGATGCAATGTATCTCAAGACCCTTCCAGCTGCTTTGGACATATGTCGCATTCCCATTGGCTAGCCTACCTCGTACCAATGATAGCCTGCCACCTCGTACTGCAGCGTCACAGATGCCACATGTCGCTCTCTGATTGGTTGCCACCCTGCCACCTGTCACATGGTAGTGCCACGTGGCGACCGGTAAACGCCGGGTTGGATCTGGGTAGATTCGAGTCATAAACGGGTCGGGTCAGATCTGGGTTCGGGTTGGCTGCCACGTGGACCACTGAGGTGGTGCCACATGGCATGTATAATATACACCAACTTTGCCTCGGACAGGATTCGAACCCCGGACGCTTGGCTCGTGGGTGAACAGAAATGATGGCGGAAATCATGGGCCAAAAATACCTGCAATTTTAATGAATTGAATCATAATGAAACGATAATTAATGAGTAGGTCCATGTGTTCTTTTGACTTGTATGAAATTGGATTCATTTTGCTTATGAATTGGTGAATGATTGTTTTGGTTTTTTATGAATTTCAATTGGATTGAACGAAAATGATGAATGATAATTGTGTGAATAGTGATGGAAGGTCCAGGCGTTTATTCGTTTTCTTACGAATTGGCTGATGAATTTATATGTATTGAATGATAATTGGATGATGGATTGATAGGATAGGATAGGAATCTGCTATTCAGAAACGATGAACGTTTCAACAGATTAATCTGCTATTCAGAAGATGAAATCTTCAACAGATTGAAAGAGAACTTAATCTCTAAAAACTCGATGGTTTTCACACTAAAAACTCATACTTCATTACTTGAGGCTAGGCCTCAATTTATACTTACATAAAGTAGGAGGAATAGTTCATCCTACATTATTGACACTAATAATTTACATCTACCACACTACTAGATGGCCGACAGGCCTTACATTATTGCCTTTATATTATTACTAAAAAACAAACCACTTTTCACCACTCATAAAGAAAAAGCTTAAAAAGTAGAAATTATTAATAAACAGCTGGCATGACGCATTATTGCTATCACGCGGCTTCAATAATTCTTGAATTTTTGTCTTCATCTTTGCATCTTCTGGTGCCTTCAATGATTCTTTATTCCTGCATCTGTGTGTCTGTACAGTATTCACAGACAAGCCTTGATACGTTTGATAAATGTTGGCATAGTGATATCTTGAAATCTTCTGGTAATGATGCTAATGGCCTAGTGAAATTCTCAAAGGGTTCTTCAAAGTCTGATAGTACTTTTTGCTGCTCGTCACTAATTTTTCCTGAATAATTCGAATAAATTAACACATTGCTACCAAAATAATTAATTTTAATATCTGATCTTTGTCCTTGTCTGGTGCCGAGTTTTAGTGATGCGAAAAATACTCCTGCTAGTGCTGCTACGAAATTTTTGTTGGATGGAGTCACTGGTTTTATCTCGTCTCTTGGCGGGTGCCTTGTGCTGATTCATAATTCTGCTAAAGTTATTGCCGATACTAACAGCTTGTGGTCTCTGTCGAATATCGGGTAACTTGAATACATGCTAAAATGCAAAGGTCTTCCCTTAGCGAAAAGATCATTGTATGTTCTGATGATTTTCTGAATTCTGACTGGAAATTCTTGGAACTCCCTAATGCTTTCTCCATCAGTATATATTGTATCTAACAACCCATGGACAAAGTAATTATAAATTTCCATTGGTGCTGCTCCTGGTAGGAATACTGCTTTTGGGCCAATTCTTCTATTTTTCGGATAAAAATATTTGGTGGCTTGTACTTCATCATAATGTATAAGACTATCCCATAGTCTTTGAAATTTCTTGACTGATGGCCTCTTCATTTCTTCTTTTTCTTTTGTGGTTGGAATGCTTCTTATCAAGTCTATTCCCTTTAATTTTTCCATCTTGTTTTGTAGATTTTGATTAAGAGAAACAAATCTCTTTGATCTTTGGACTTCTTCTGTAGCGATTTTCTGGTATGATTCTTTTAATGCTTGCTGTGCTTCTTCCTTTGACGTATAGCTTTTATGGGTAACGCTTTGTCCTATTATGTGAGGACTTGCGAGTGCCCAACCGGAATAGATACCTTTAAATGGTCCATTAAAAATAACGTACCATTTTTTCTTCCCAATGCTTGAGTTTTGAACTATTTTTTCGACTTCTTCTTCCATCTTTGTGAATTCGGTTTTTTCTGGTGAAGGTGAACATGATGCTTGGGTTTTTGAAGTTGATGGTGTTGGCTTTATGGGTGTTGATGGTTTTTACTGTGTTGGTGTTTTTGTTGATTCTGAGATTGATTCTGAACTTGAGGTTCGGGTCAAGTATTTTATGGTATTGGCTAGTTCTTCTTCTTCTTTTCTAACGATGGCTAGTTGTTTTTCTAAAGAGACACGTGGTTCTCTTTTTTGTTGATATTGATGTTGTGCTTGTTTGACTAGGCTTTCCATTCTCGGGTAAGAGTATTTGCAAATTTGTTGTTATTACTCTTTATATACTTGATGTAGGGATGAAATTGATGTAGTTGTAGTTGCCAACGGATAAGTCGACCTCTACAATAGTCTTCTTGTAGCTTGTATCTCCATAAACCTGTTACATATTTTGAGTATGTTCTTAACTCAAACTTTTTTTGCAACAGATCAATCTTTTATTTTTTTAAGAGTTTTTAAACACGCGAGTGTTTCTTTTTCATGAGTACTGTATTTTTGCTCCGTCTCTGAAAATGTTCTAGAAATATATCTGCATAATTTTGAATTATATTTTTCTGTTTTTAAAACAGATGTCTGCTCATTGCTTAAAAAAGCTATTTCTGATGTTTGTAATGCTGAATTGAATAGTAATGGATCAGATTAAGGAAATTTATTTCCATCAAGACATAATGCTGATTTAGATAGTGCTGAATTAGATTGAGGGATTGGAATTCCGTCAATATCTAATCCTAACAATTCTTTTCCATTTGGAATTGCCTTCATACATCCTGCCCAAGTGTCGTCGGATGCATCTATTTCAATAATAAAAGAATCTTTTGTTGTCGGGTTATATAACTTCAGTAAACATTGTACAGTTGTTTTAATACATTGTACAAGTTGGGTGTCGGATAGTGTCCATTCCCAACGAATTTTTTCAGAAATTTTCTTTTGTAAAACTTTTCTTTCTTTTGCTAAATATTTCAAAAATCCTTGTTCTGCTATATCATTCAAACATCCTAAAAATCTTAGAATTTGTTTTCTATCTTCTAGTTTATCTGGAAAAAGTTTTTAGTTTTTCCTGTGTATTACTTGTTAAAGTGATGGGTGCGCGATGTGTCGTTGCGGTTTAGCAGTATTAATGCCTACTCAAGTTTTAAATTTATATTTAGCCGACTTATCAATAACACACACACTTAACGAGCAGTGTACCCGGTCAGTATGAATATAATGGTAAGTAGAGTGTCGATCACTAAGAGTGGAACGTATTATCTAGTTATTCTAATCAGTATTTTAATATCCTAAGTTAGCTATACAACCTAATCTAACGCAAGGGGGTTCAGCCTGAGAGACTGGCACGGTTTGGTTATAATTAAGTGGTAAACTAAACTAATGAGCACGAATCAGCGATTAGCACACACGTACACAGATAGATACTCGAGAAAATAAGAAGACCTGTCCTGATAATTAAGTAGCTTGTCACTTGTTTTATTGCTAGTTTTATATGAAGTGTATATAATTAAACCTTTCTCGTTGGCTCTAATCTTATCGGCGAGTAAACCCTTAATGATTACTTATGTCTATCCTATTTATTCAAGAGACGCTAAAATAAATACGCGAGGAAGGGGCATGGCGACCCAAGCAAGACTCAGCTAGACACAGAGGTTATCAATGCACTAATAAAAGTCACCAAAGACATCAACATATAAACTTTAATTAATGGGAAAGCAATATTAAGGGGAGTGCATGATCTTCCGTAGTCACATGACACAAGCCCATCAATCCTAATGAATTAAAGTGTACTAATACAATAAAACAAAACTACTTAATGAATTGAATACATGCAGGACCTTCTTACAGCTCTTGTATCTTTGTTTAAGGTGTGTCTTGTGCTGCTTGGTCGTCTGAATTTGGCTCTAGGGTTATATCTAGGTCTTCGGTCTTCAAGAGCTAAGTGTCTGAGAGCTCTCAAATTCGTCTGTCCTTGGGGTATTTATAGTTTCTGTCTGAGGATAGATGCGGGCATTGACTTAACTGGGGGTCAAGATTAATATATTCTGAATATTGTACACGTCTTTAAGCGCGTATCTTGACTTGTATGCGCGCATGTACTTTAGGTCTTGGATTTAATTTGTAAATCTGATAGTGATACCGTATGTAGAAGTATAATGCGGCGTTTGGAGTGAAGGCTTGATCTTCTCTTATGACCAAGTTTCATATGCGCATTCGATTTGCATGCGGCGAAATATCTTCAAAGTTAGCAATGTCTTCGAATTCATCTAGTTGATTTTCGTCTATCGTGAGTGAGATACGTGCATCTCTGGATTCATAATTTGATATCTTGTTTGCGCCATAATAGTCCAAATCGCAGTTTCCATAATGCTTGTTTTTACTGAGAATTACTAAGTAAACTTATGTATCGATTCTATGATAATATAATAAAGCCAAGTCAATAACGGGATAAATGATGATAATAAATGTACGTTGTTATTCATCAATACCCCACATGAACTTTATTTTGTACCCAAGTAAACTTAGAATAATCGATGACAATGTATCCTAAAAGATATTAGGGATTATTTTTAATTTAAGCACGTATCTTTGTCATATCCCAACAAACACTTAACGAGTATTGACCAATAATTTGTAATGTAAAACATTCTATATCGTTTATTTAGTTGTGACGATATTTATCATAGGCTTGCAAGTTTATGCTTCCCATAAAGCCAAGATAACAAGTCTAAAGCATAAATGTTTGTTGTTAAGGGTGATCATACTTAAGTAATCTTATATCGATTCTCATATATTCAGAAAAGCGACAAAACTACAAATACAGATCGAATCCACACACGATACTGCAATTGCTAAATTCTTATCTCGATAGTCATCAATATCCAATGAACTACTTGCACCAATAAATTAGATTAATCGATAAAATGTACTAAAATATAAATACATAGCCGCAAATCCACACAACCGAAACTTAACGAGTAGCCAAATTTTAATCTCAAAACAAGTTTATGATGAGATGATTAGGTTGTGAGAATATTATAAAATAGTGTTGGCAAAATAAATACATTCACACTAAAGCAAGATAAAATTAAAGCATATAAGTGTTGGTTAATTGATCATCCTTTTTAATCTCTATCGATCTCATATTCCAGAAAAGGCGACAAAACTACAAATACATGATCGAATCCACGACCACGATACTTGCAATTGCTCAAATCCTTAACTCGAATAGGCTAACGATAGGACCAAGTAATCTTCACCAATAATATTATATAAAAAAGGGCGACAAAATCATAAATACATAGCCAAATCCACGACTACGATACTTAAGATTGCTCAAATCCTTAATCTCAATAAATCAAAGGTTTGGATGAGGAATGATATAGGGTATGGATAATATTTGGGATACAAATTGGTGTAAAATAAAAAATAAACAAAACAGATAAATTAAAATTCTAAGTGTGGTTAATCACTTTCCCAAACATCCCATGAATAAGACTCATATCATTGAATAACTCACGCTTTAACACTTGAATCACACGCTTTAGGTAGACACGAATTATACTCAACAAGATCTCAATCAAAGAATAACCTTAGTTGGCGTTCCCATAACGGCCAACTCCCATTCAATCCATAAATATAATATACAACAACAAATAGTGGTGATATCACCCACTTAATACAAAACTTTACATAAGTTGGTTAAAACAAACTTCCAACTTTTCCTTTTTCTTTTTCTTTTCTATTTTTTCGATTTTTTTTTTTTTTTTTTTTTTTTTTTTTTGACATCAACATATATGTGTAAAATTTCACAACTTTTCTATCACTATTTTTCCGGATAATTTTTCATACTCTTCATACTTTCAGAAATAACTGTAATAGTGAAAGTAGCAAACACACAAAAATAAACTAAAAGTTATACAATATTTACTTTCATACCAAATGCATCGTGCAATTTCCCGACCTAACCAAAGATAATGAATTACGCACGCGAACACAGGTAATGTAAGGAAACACACTTTGCCTAAAGCAATTAACCACGGATTTTAATCTACAGGGTAGGCTAAGGTGTAAGGGTGTATCGAAACATTATAACAAAGGTGTAAGAAACGAAATGAATGGCTCTGAGGGTTTTTCTAGGGGTATCTTACTCTAAAAGTGAGAGTAAACAAAGGGTTTATACGGGGGTTAACTAACCAGTGTAGTTAGTTAAAATCACATAATATATAAAGGCTATTTGGGTGTAATCCTAGAAATTTACCAATTTAGACAAGTCACTCCAATTATATAGATAATACTCATTATGGTGGTCTCGAATAGTATACAAGCCAAGTTCTAAAGTTTACAAGTCACCAGCACACTAAAGTTTTAATATTTTTGAAAGAATAGAGTTATGTGTGCGGTTATGTAATTTAGACTTTAAACAAAAACATGCTAAAAAATTTTAAATTTTGATATATTAAGCGCATTTTAAGCATATTTTGAAAAAGTTTAGGACAAGTAAGTGTTCTAATTCTCCATCCCCCCACTTAAGTTAAACAACGTCCTCGTTGTTTGTGTCAAAGGTTAAAAACTGGAAAATAAAAGAATTAGAACAGAAAAACTCCCCTGAGATTTGCTCGGTATGATCCTCCATTATTCGTATAAGAGCAAAAATCAACTTTCTTGTGGATGAGAAATGCAGGAATCTATAATACCATTTAGACTTTAACACACCTGAGTTAAGAAGGTTCAAACTTGCATAATACATTAGTAGTTAGTAAAAATAAAACCTAAAAAATTAAACTGTAAATCATCAGGTCAGTCGATACGCCGTATCTTATGGAAGAAGATACGCCGTATCGAGCCTGGAATAAATACGAATCAGAATAAAAGATGCGTCGCATCCTTAACCAGGGATGCGCCGCATTAAATAAACTGACAGAAAGTTTTAAAGTCAAAAATAAAAATGCAGAAAATGAAATAAGATATGACCAGTGCAGGTGATGCGTCGCATCTTATGATGGAGATGCGCCGCATCTTATGCAGGTCTGACAGACTCGACACAGAACAGAAAAGTAAAAATTATTCCATCGGGTTGTCTCCCGGTCAGCACTTGTCTTTATTCCAGAGTCTTCAAGTTAGACTCACGTTCAGCTCCTTATTTTGTTCTATTGATCCCCACATGTCCGTGCACGATGTAGTTGCGAATTACTTCGTCACGAACATATTCCGGCCCCAATTCAAGTACACCTTTGTAGAATCCTTTCATCTTTTGGTACGGATACTCGATCCCTTTCTCAGCGTCATTTTCATCTACAAAAAGAAATGGTGTAAATTTGTAACAAAATTTGTTAGGGGCATGTTTAAACCTTGGGTGAGCACGAGGCATCATGTAAGTGATGACGTTGCTTCCACTTTTAAAGGTGATCTTTCCTTCAAATCTTTTAGCGTTAATTTCGACCTCCTTACAAAATGGTTTCCCAACGATCACGTCACCCATCTCAACATCACGATAAGCATCCATGTTTTCCACCACGGTGAAATCTGTAACAATAGTTAAATTCCCGACAAAAATAGGTACATTCATGAATATTCCAACTATGTTTTTCCCTCTATACTCAATTTTGTTTTTCATTATAGAATTATAAAAATCTTTTGACATTACATTAATTGGTAAAATAGGGAAAAAGTTGGCACTAACCTGTTTAAATCCTATCATGCAAGGAAATTGTAAATTATAAGCACAATCTACATGGATCTTTCTACCATAATCACAGAAACTAGGATATCCTTCAAATTCATCATAATTCTTAGTGTTGATCATATTGATTCTAGGTACATCCATAATTTCTCCTTCTTCAATATCGGGTTCAAAATCTTCCATAAATTGATCATTGATTCCTATTGGTAAATTAAGATCATTTAATTCAATGTAGTCTCCACTATAGGTCTCAAGTGATTCATTATGTACCAAGGTTTCTCCCATAAGCCTAGCTTCTAGATCGAGGTCCATACGTTCTCTTAATCCTAGCACATAGACGCCTTTAATTATGCTCTTAGCAGGATTTTGGCACTTATAGACTAGTTTATTATTCCCTACCTTTAATGAGATTTTTCTTTTAAACACATTAATCTTAGCATGGGCGGTAGACAAGAAAGGTCTTTCAAGGATTAAAAGAATCTTAACATCCTCGGGCATATCTAATATAACAAAGTCTACGGGGAAAACAAACTTCTCAATCTTAACTAGCACATTTTCAGCAACCCCTTCAGGTCGTTTTACCGTTTTATCAGCCAATTCAATAAGCAGCTTAGTTGGTGCTAATTTTCCTAGTCCTAGGGTAGTGAATGTCTTAAGGGGCATAACACTAACGCTAGCTCCTAAGTCAGCTAATGCATTATTGAAAGATAAGTCATTAATTGAACAAGGTAAAGTAAAACTTCCTGGGTCCTTTTCTTTATGAGGCAAGGCACGTAAGTCGGTTGCAGAGCTCTCTTCTTTCATTGTAGCCTTGATCTCCTCTTCAATCTTTGCCTTCTCTTTGAGTAACCTTCTTAAACTGATTGAAGAATTAAAGAAAAATTCGGGCTTTGCAGCATCATTACCATTCATCAATCTTCATAATTAGTTTTACTCATAAATTGTTCCATATTAAATTCAACCTCATCTTTTCCTATGGTAAGAGTTATCTTTTTATTAAAAACATCAATCATAGCCCTGGCAGTAGCTAAAAATGGTCGTCATAATATTATAGGAGTTCTAGAATTTTCGGGCATATCGAGGATAACAAAGTCAATAGGTAATTTAAATTTATCAACTTTTATTAATATATTTTCAGCTATTCCTAATGGGTATTGTATGGACCTATCAGCTAGCTCTAAGCACATCCTAGTAGGTTTTGGTTCACCAAGGCCTAATTTTTCATACATAGAAGAGGGCATAAGACTTATACTAGCTCCTAGGTCGGCTAAAGCATTTCCAATATGTAAATTTTTAATTTGACAAGGAATAGTGAAACTCCCTGGATCTTTCTCCTTAGATGGAAGTTTGTTAAGCAATGCTACTGAGCTTCTTTCCCCCATTGTTACAGTGCAAGCCTCTTCAAGTTTGGACTTGTTTGTAAGCAAGCTCTTCAGATATTTAGCATATTTTGGCATTTGCACTAGGGCTTCCATAAATGGTATGCTTAGCTGCAGCTGCTTGAGATTTTCCAGGAACTTCCTTTGATAGGCATCTTCTTTCTCCTTCCTTACCCTATGTGGAAAAGGTAGTGTTGATCGTTTAAGTTCAACAGAAGGTTCTTCTCTAATCACAGGTTCTGGATTAGTCTCTTTTGGTTGCTCTTGCTCAGATGATATAGATTCAGGGGAAATCTTGTTTGTGCTGTTATCCTCGGGTGTCTCTCCGATTTGAAAGGTTGACTTTCCGCCTCTAGTTGTAATCCCTTTCAAATCGTGTTTTACCAAAAGAATCTTGTTAAGCACCGTTGACAATTGGTGCACTTCAATTGCCAATCCATTAATCATGTTGTTTTGTTCCTTTAGTAACAGCTCATGACTGCCTTTGAATTCATTAATAAGGTTTCTTGCTTCATGATGTTCTTTTTCATTTGCTGGAGCGATTAGTAGTGCAAACTCTTCCATGGTAAGGTTTCTTTGGGGTCTTCCGAACCAGTTGGGGAAAATATCGAACATTGTTCCTGAAAATTAAAGACAGGTAGATTTCAAAGTAAAAACTTCCTAGTGTAAGGGTAAGGTAGAATATTTTCCGTTCGGGAATAAGAAAAATAAAAGTTGCTGATATCTGCAAACGATGTGCCGTATCCAGAAAGTTGGATACGCCGTATCTTATTACGTTAAAATTTAATCAGACTTTTATTCAGAAAACAGATACACCGCTTATGAATTAGAATGCGTCGTATCAAGTTTAAATTATCAAAAATCGATTATATTTATTAAAATTAAATGCGTCGTATTAACAAAAGCTAATGCGCCGTATTTTCGTTACGTTTTAAAATACAAGATTTTTGATTTAGTAGATGCGCCGTATCGATAAAGACCGATGCGTCGCTTCTGTTTAATAATTCGAAAAACTGTTTTTAATTTAAATAGAAAATACGCCGTATCTGTTAAAACAGATGCGTCGTATGGCGTTAGGGTTTAGAAAAATTTCTTATTAAAAACAGAATATGCCGTATCTTGGGGAAAGATGCGTCGTACTCGAATTTATTAAACGGGTTGTATTTTATAAAAATTAAACGCAATACGCCGTATCTGTGAAAACAGATGCGCCGTATCGTTTGTATCAGCACAATACAACGACAGCAGAATGCAGAAAAATAGAGAAAAGAAAAACAAAAATAAAATCAAACAAAAAGAAACAAAAATTACAGAAAACAAACAAAAACAGAAAATATGCAAATTATACAATGAATGCAATCTATCTAATATTTAACAGGGTTAGTGGTTAGAATCTAAAAAAAAAACTAAAAAGAAAAACCTAATTAAAATACTAAATTAAATTAATAGATAATAACAATTCACTCCACGGCAGCGGCGCCAAAAACTAGATGAAAATGCGCGTTATGTCGTTGCGGTTTAGCAGTATTAATGCCTACTCAAGTTTTAAATTTATAATTAGCCGACTTATCAATAACACACACACTTAACGAGCAGTGTACCCGATCAGTATGAATATAATGGTAAGTAGAGTGTCGATCACTAAGAGTGGAACGTATTATCTAGTTATTCTAATCAGTATTTTAATATCCTAAGTTAGCTATACAACCTAATCTAACGCAAGGGGGTTCAGCCTGAGAGACTGGCACGGTTTGGTTATAATTAAGTGGTAAACTAAACTAATGAGCACGAATCAGCGATTAGCACACACGTACACAGATAGATACTCGAGACAATAAGAAGACCTGTCCTGATAATTAAGTAGCTTGTCACTTGTTTTATTGCTAGTTTTATATGAAGTGTATATAATTAAACCTTTCTCGTTGGCTCTAATCTTATCGGTGAGTAAACCCTTAATGATTACTTATGTCTATCCTATTTATTCAAGAGACGCTAAAATAAATAGGCGAGGAAGGGGCATGGCGACTCAAGCAAGACTCAGCTAGACACAGAGGTTATCAATGCACTAATAAAAGTCACCAAAGACATCAACATATAAACTTTAATTAATGGGAAAGCAATATTAAGGGGAGTGCATGATCTTCCGTAGTCACATGACACAAGCCCATCAATCTTGATGAATTAAAGTGTACTAATACAATAAAACAAAACTACTTAATGAATTGAATACATACAGGACCTTCTTACAGCTCTTGTATCTTTGTTTAAGGTGTGTCTTGTGCTGCTTGGTCGTCTGAATTCGGCTCTAGGGTTATATCTAGGTCTTCGGTCTTCGAGAGCTAAGTGTCTGAGAGCTCTCAAATTCGTCTGTCCTTGGGGTATTTATAGTTTCTGTCTGAGGGATAGATGCGGCGCATTGAATTGTTAGATGCGGCGCATTGACTTAACTTCGCGTGGGGTCCAAGATTAATATATTCTGAAATATTCGTACACCGTCTTTAGATGCGGCGTATCTTGATCTTTGTATGCGGCGCATGTACTTTAGCTGTCTTGGATTGTAACTTGTGAAATATTGATAGTGATACGCCGTATGTTAGAAGTATAATGCGGCGTATCTGGAGTAGAACGAGCTTGATCTTCTTCTTTGACCAAAGTTTCATATGCGGCGCATGACAGAATTGCATGCGGCGCATTCTTCAAAGTTAGGCAATGGTCTTCGAATTCATCTAAGTATGATATTTCGTCGTATCTGTTGAGTGAGATACGGTGCATCTTCTGGATTTTAGTAGACTTTTGACATCTCGCTTGTTTTGCTCCATAATTAGTCCAAAATCGCCAAGTTTCACATAATGCTTGTTTTTACCTGAGAATTACTAAAGTAAACATTAATGTATCGATTCTCATGTATAATATAATAAAACAAGTCAAATAAACAGGATAAATGATGATAATAAAATGTACTTATTTGAGTTCATCAAATATCCCCCCACTTGAACTTTACTTGTCCCCAAGTAAACCTTAGAATTAATCGTATGAAAATGTATCCTAAAAGATATTAGGATTTATTTTTATATTTAAGCACGTATTCGTTTTGTCATAATCACACAACCAAACACTTAACGAAGTAGAAACCAAAATAATTTTTAATGTAAAACAATTCTATATCGTTTAGTTGCTTAGTTGTGACGAATATTCTATCATAGGCTTGGCAAGTATACGCATCTCCCCCACTAAAGCCAAGGAGTAACAAGTCTAAAGCAGTAAAAAGGGTTTGTTGGTTAAGGGTTGATCATCCTTTTTAATCTCTATCGATCTCATATTCCAGAAAAGGCGACAAAACTACAAATACATGATCGAATCCACGACCACGATACTTGCAATTGCTCAAATCCTTAACTCGAATAGGCTAACGATAGGACCAAGTAATCTTCACCAATAATATTATATAAAAAAGGGCGACAAAATCATAAATACATAGCCGAATCCACGACTACGATACTTAAGATTGCTCAAATCCCTAATCTCAATAAATCAAAGGTTTGGATGAGGAATGATATAGGGTATGGATAATATTTGGGATACAAATTGGTGTAAAATAAAAAATAAACAAAACAGATAAATTAAAATCCTAAGTGTGGTTAATCACTTTCCCAACCATCCCATGAATAAGACTCATATCATTGAATAACTCACGCTTTAACACTTGAATCACACGCTTTAGGTAGACACGAATTATACTCAACAAGATCTCAATCAAAGAATAACCTTAGTTGGCGTTCCCATAACGGCCAACTCCCATTCAATCCGTAAATATAATATACAACAACAAATAGTGGTGATATCACCCACTTAATACAAAACTTTACATAAGTTGGTTAAAACAAACTTCCAACTTTTCCTTTTTCTTTTTCTTTTCTATTTTTTTTTTTTTTTTTTTTTTTTTTTTTTTTTTTGACATCAACATATATGTGTAAAATTTCACAACTTTTCTATCACTATTTTTTCGGATAATTTTTCATACTCTTCATACTTTCAGAAATAACTGTAATAGTGAAAGTAGCAAACACACAAAAATAAACTAAAAGTTATACAATATTTACTTTCATACCAAATGCATCGTGCAATTTCCCGACCTAACCAAAGATAATGAATTACGCACGCGAACACAGGTAATGTAAGGAAACACACTTTGCCTAAAGCAATTAACCACGGATTTTAATCTACAAGGTAGGCTAAGGTGTAAGGGTGTATCGAAACATTATAACAAAGGTGTAAGAAACGAAATGAATGGCTCTGAGGGTTTTTCTAGGGGTATCTTACTCTAAAAGTGAGAGTAAACAAAGGGTTTATACGGGGGTTAACTAACCAGTGTAGTTAGTTAATATCACATAACATATAAAGGCTATTTGGGTGTAATCCTAGAAATTTACCAATTTAGACAAGTCACTCCAATTATATAGATAATACTCATTATGGTGGTCTCGAATAGTATACAAGCCAAGTTCTAAAGTTTAAAAGTCACCAGCACACTAAAGTTTTAATATTTTTGAAAGAATAGAGTTATGTGTGCGGTTATGTAATTTAGACTTTAAACAAAAACATGCTAAAAAAATTTAAATTTTGATATATTAAGCGCATTTTAAGCATATTTTGAAAAAGTTTAGGACAAGTAAGTGTTCTAATTCTCCATCCCCCCACTTAAGTTAAACAACGTCCTCGTTGTTTGTGTCAAAGGTTAAAAACTGGAAAATAAAAGAATTAGAACAGAAAAACTCCCCTGATATTTGCTCGGTATGATCCTCCATTATTCGTATAAGAGCAAAAATCAACTTTCTCTTGGATTATAATACCATTTAGACTTTAACACACCTGAGTTAAGAAGGTTCAAACTTGCATAATACATTAGTAGTTAGTAAAAATAAAACCTAAAAAATTAAACTGTAAATCATCAGGTCAGTCGATACGCCGTATCTTATGGAAGAAGATACGCCGTTCCCTCAAATCCTCAAGGTATGTATTTTATTCATCAGAAACTTGTGTATTTTAATGGAAATAACAAGTTTAGGGGAGGATTGTTGGGAATAAAATGTTCAAGTCAAAGAGCCTGCCAAAGATGTCAAAGAGCCTGCTAGTTGATTTTGAAGAGTATGAAGATGTACTAACAGTACCATCTGGGTAGAAGGTACTGCTAGTTGATAAAGATCATGCCAAGCTTTATGTCAAGTTGTTAGATATTTTGTAATAGATATTTAGTGGAATTATTAGTCTTTGTACATTGTTATACGTTATGTAGAAGTAGTTTAGTCTTCTGTGGTTCACAGAAGAATATCACAGAGTTGTACATTGGTAGTTGTATTTAATTGTAGGCTAGAATAGTCAAAGTAAAGTATTATATTCAACCACTTGACAACTTGTAATTAGGGTACCTTATCGTATAAAAGGTTCCCTAAGTCACCACTTCATGCATGCATATTTCCAACTATTAACCAAAACCGAACTATCTCTCAAGTAACTTAGTTACTCAACTCACAAATCCTTTTACAATCTAAGATTCAAGATTACTTTGTAATCCCGGTGATATTTAGATCATCCGTATTATTTCATCAATAATATTGAATCGTTTTGTGTTAACCAAAGTTGTGTTCTTTGTTCATTACATACTCACGTTTACATAACTCACCACCTTGTGTTCTTTTAAGTGTGTTGTAGTAGATTCCGCATGCTAAACACATTCATACATAAATATCTCTCAAACACGTTACTAAGATTCACATCCCAAGTGTTTGTGCAACAATCAACCTTTCCACAAGTGGTATCAGAGCTAGGCTGATATTTACTAATTTAAAAGAACAATGGATGTTGAACATATTCAAACAAATGTTGCAGCTAAACTTCCATTACTCAAGCAAAATGAGTTTGATATGTGGCGACTAAGGGTAGAACAATACTTTCAAGTGCAAGACTATGCACTTTGGGAGATCATTGAAGGAGGCAACTCATTTAAACCCTCAATCACCACTACCACAGTAAACGATGCTCTTGTAACACAAATACAAGAACACCCATCAAATGCAGAAGAAAGAATTCAGAAGCGAAATGATCTAAAAGCCAGGAGTATGTTACTGATGACTATTCCAAATGATCAGCTTTTGATCTTTAACAAATACAAAGATGCCAAAACCCTTTTTGAAGCTATTGTGGCTAGATTTGGTGGTAATGATGCTACCAAGAAAACACAGAAAACACTTCTCAAACAGCAGTTTGAGAACTTCACAGCCACAACAAATGAGTCTTTGGACAGTATGTTCAATAGACTTCAGAAGCTTTCAAGCCAGTTAGCCATCCATGAAGTGATGATAACTCAAGAAGATTTAAACTCCAAATTTCTTAGGAGTTTACCCACAGAATGGTCCATGCATGTCATTGTCTGGAAAAACAAGCCAGATATTGATCAGATGAGTCTTAATGATCTCTACAACAATTTCAAAATATTAGAGCATGAAGTAAAGAAGACTACTGGGTCAAGCTCAGGAAATATGGCTTTTGTTTCATCTCCAAGCATCTCAAAGGTTGTTGATGAAGAAAAAGATGGCAGAGAAGAAGGTACTGCCAACACAAACTTTGGTACTGCTAGTACTTCCAGTAGTACCAAAACCATTTTAGATGAAACAATTGGGTATGCTTTTCTTACATCTCAACACAATGGGTCCATATTAACTTTTGAAGATCTTCAAGAGATTCATGAAGATGATCTTGAAGAAATGGACATTAAGTGGCAACTTTCACTTCTGAGCATCAGGGCTAAGAAGTTGTTGATGAGGACTGGCAAGAAGATAATGATAAATGGAAATGAGCCTGCTGGGTATGATAAGTCAAAAGTAGAGTGTTATAACTGCCACATGAAGGGTCACTACTCTAGAGAGTGTAGAAGACCTAAGAAGCAGGATGACAAGGGTAGAGGGTTTGACAACAGGAATAAAGGAAGCTTTGAGAAGAAAGGAAGCTTTGAAAGCAAGAGTAAGGTTGTAGAAGTTGCTGAGCCTAAAGCAATGGTTGCTATTGATGGCATGGGTTTTGATTGGAGTTTCATGGGTGAAGATGAGTCAACTTCAGATGAATTGGCTTTGATGGCATTCTCCACTCCTGAGGTAGAAATTACAAAATGTTCTACTACTTGTAAAGCTTTTGATGAATTAAAATCTTATATAAAACTTTATGATGAGCTGAAAGTAGAAGAAAGAAAAACCCATCAAACCTTAGTTGATTATAAGTGTGGTATGGCCAAGCTTGAAAAACAAATCATTCACTTTAGAGAAAATGAACTTACCTTTTCTGATGCAAAAGCTAATCTTAATAGACAAATATTTTTGAAAGATTCAGAAATAGAAATGCTAAGAACTGAGTGTACTAAAGTGACATTGGCTAGAGATAATATTCAACTGACTGTTACTAAATTGGAAATTGCTTCTGATTGCACTAGAAGCATAGTTGAAAATCAGATGAATAAAAGAATAAAACCTGGGATAGGATACAATAAATGTCCACCTCTTTATAGAGGAATTCCTTGTCCCCCAGGATCAGATCTTGCTGAATCAGGTTTGCATGAAATCATTAACAAACCATTGGCTAAACCTGTAGAGAAAAGTGAACCTTCTGAGAGTGCTAAGATTGCCTCACTCTCTAAGGTGCTCACTGATAAGAAACCAGATATTCTAATTATTGAAGATTGGGTATCTGATGATGATGAAGATGAAACTGTTCCTATCAAAGGAATCAAAGTAGGACCAATCAGTCCTAAAAGAGTAGAAGTTAAAGCTAAGGTTAAAGCTGTTTTGAAAACAGTTGAAAGTTGTGAAAAATGTAATAACAAACCTAGAGGAAGCCAAAGAAATTGGAACAACCTTAAGTCACAACAACTAGGTGATAACTTTGTTATGTTAAATAAGGCTTGTTATTACTGTGGTAGCTTTAATCATCTTCATGCTTATTGTAATAAGTGGGTTTCTGGGAGTAAATCAAAGTCTAAAACAAATGTTACTCACCCCAGAAAAAGTTTTGTTAAGTCTAACTCTCCAAAAGTTAAACATACTGTTAGACAAAATAAGCCTGTTATTACAAAACCAACTGATAAGGGTACAAGAAACACTTTCAAATATGTACCAAAAGTTGTGAATAGTCCTATTCAAAAGAAATCTATGGTCAAAACACAAATTTGGAAACCAAAAACCAAAGGTCCTGCTAGACCAAAAGGTCCTGCTAGACCAAATGGTACTGCCAAAATTGGTACTAATAGACCAAAGACCACACAATGGATTAAAAGGGAAAGTGTTGTTAAGTCCTCAACATGTTGGATTTGGAAACCAATCCAATCAAAAGGTGCATCAACAATCCTAAAAAGGTTTGATTTCATTGATGCAAGAGGCAAACCCAAGTCTGTCATGGCTTGGGTACCCCAAGGAAACTAATATGTTTATTCATGTGCAGGAACATTCATCTGATATTGGAGATCAAGGATATGTAGATAGTGGATGTTCAAGGCACATGACAGGCAACATGTCATTCCTCTCAGACTTCAAAACATTTGATGGAGGATATGTTACCTTTGGGGGAGGAATAAAAGGAAAGATCACTGGTAAAGGTACTATCAAAACCAGTAAACTAGATTTTGAAAATGTGTATTTTGTGAAAGAACTTCAGTTTAATCTCCTAAGTGTCTCACAAATGTGTGACAAAAAGAACAATGTTCTATTTACTGACAATGAATGTATGGTTCTTTCTTCTGATTTTAAAATGCCTGATGAGAGTCAGATCCTTCTTAAAATCCCAAAAAGGAACAATATGTACAGTGTTAATTTAAAGAACATTGATCCTAAGGAGAGTTTAACTTGTTTGGTAGAAAAAGCCTCATTGGATGAATCTATGCTTTGGCATAGAAGGCTTGGTCATGTAAACTTTAAAACAATCAACACTATTGCAAAATATGATTTGGTAAGAGGTTTACCCAAAAAGATTTTCCAAAATGACCAAACCTGTGTTGATTGTCTTAAAGGCAAACAACATAGAGCTTCTTGTAAGCCCAAGACCCAAAACTCTATTTCTCAGGCTTTACATATGCTTCATATGGATCTCTTTGGTCCTACTAATGTGTGCAGCTTGAATGGTAAAAGATATTGTCTGGTTGTTACTGATGATTATAGCAGATTTTCTTGGGTTTTCTTTTTAAGATCTAAACATGAAACTAGTGAGATTCTTAAATCTTATATCACTGAGGTAGAAAATCAATCTGATAAGAAAGTCAAAGTCATCAGATGTGACAATGGGACAGAGTTCAAGAATAGGGTTATGGATGACTTTTGCAAGGAAAAAGGGATAAAAAGGGAATTTAGTGTAGCTAGAACCCCACAGCAAAATGGAGTAGCAGAAAGGAAGAATAGAACACTTATAGAGGCTGCTAGAACTATGTTAGTAGACTCTAAGTTGCCTATTTCATTTTGGGCTGAAGCAGTTGGTACTGCCTGTTATGTACAAAACAGGGTTCTTGTGACAAAGCCACATAGAAAGACACCTTATGAACTTTTCTTTGGTAGAACACCATCTTTAAGTTTTATGAGACCTTTTGGTTGTCATGTCACTATTCTCAATACCAAAGATCATTTAGGCAAGTTTGATGGAAAAGCAGATGAAGGCTATTTGATAGGGTATTCCTTGCAGAGTAAGGCCTATAGAGTGTTTAACACTTGCACTAGGTTAGTGGAAGAGAATCTTCACATAGAGTTTCAAGAGAAACTAACAAATGTGAAAGGAATTGGACCAGATTGGATGTTTGATATTGATAGGCTTTCAGAATCTATGAATTATGTGCCTGTTTCAGGTACAAATACTAATAACGATGCAGGTTTTGAAGATAATGTTGAAACTCCTAAGGATCAAGATTACATCTGGATGCCAATTTGGAAAGGAATGGATCTATCTTCAAGTCAAGAAGAACCTTCAAACACAAGAAATAAAGGCAATGAAGATGATCATGAAACTCAGAATCAAGAGAATCAAGAAAGTAGTGCAAATGACAATGGTACTGCTAGTTCACCAGATGGTCCTGCTAGTTCAAGTATTGATACTGCTGAGCCATTGAATGTTCAAATAGATGATTCTTTACCAGAAGAGGTGGGGATTAGCAATCTTCCATCTACCTATAAAGTTCCTAAAACACCCAACACTAGAATTCTCAAAGATCACTCAACTAATGATGTGATTGGTAGCATAAATTCTGGTGTTAGAACAAGATCTCAAGTTGGTTTATCTCAAGTCTTGTCTTCAGACGAAGAAGGGTTTATCTCCTCTATTTATGAAGAAAAGAATCATGATATTGCCAATATATGCTTGTTTTCATGTTTTCTATCTCAGGCTGAACCCAAAAACATAAACAAAGCTTTAGATGATGCAAGTTAGGTGGAAGCAATGCAAGAAGAGCTTCTCCAATTCAAGATTCAGAAGGTTTAGATATTGGTTGATTTTCCCAAAGGTCATAGGGCAATTGGAACCAAATGGGTGTTCAGAAACAAGAAAGATGAAAGGGGTATAGTGATCAGAAACAAAGCAAGATTGGTAGCTCAAGGATATACTCAAGAAGAAGGGGTAGATTATGAAGAAGTGTTTGCTCCAGTTGCAAGACTTGAAGCAATTAGGTTTTTCATGGCCTATGCTTCATTCATAGGCTTCACTGTCTATCAAATGGATGTTAAGAGTGCATTTTTATATGGTGAGATTGAAGAACCAGTGTATGTCTCTCAACCTCCGGGCTTCATTGATGCAGAAATACCAGACAAGGTTTATAAGGTTACCAAGGCTCTGTATGGACTACACCAAGCTCCTAGGGCATGGTATGAAACATTGGCTTGTTTTCTACTAGAAAGTGGATTCCAAAGAGGCAGGATTGATCCAACTTTGTTCATCAAAAGAACAAAGAAAGACATCTTGCTTGTGCAGATTTATGTTGATGACATTATTTTTGGATCAACAAACCAAGACTTGTGTGTAGAATTTGAAAAACTTATGCATAGTAAGTTTGAAATGAGTTTCATGGGGGAACTTACTTTCTTTTTGGGTCTTCAAGTGAAACAATCTCAAGAAGGCATATTTATCAGCCAAGATAAGTATGTAGCAGAGATCCTAAGGAAATTTCAGTTTGCTGATTCTAAGGTTGCAAGTACACCAATGGATCCAAATAAAGGGCTACTCAAAGATGCTGAAGGAGAAGATATGGATTTGCATAATTATAGATCAATGATTGGGTCTTTGATGTACCTTACATCATCAAGACCAGATATCATGTTCTCAGTATGTGTATGTGCAAGGTTTCAAATACATCCCAAAATCTCTCATCTCACAGCAGTCAAAAGAATCTTTAGATATCTCAAGGGTCAACCTAGGTTGGGTCTTTGGTATCCAAGGGAATCATCTTTTGAATTGGTGGCTTATTCTGATAGTGATTATGCTGGTGCAACTCTAGACAGAAAATCCACAACTGGTGGATGTCAATTTCTTGGTTGCAGACTCATCTCTTGGCAATGCAAGAAACAAACAATGGTGGCCAACTCTACAACTGAAGCAGAATATGTTGCTGGTGCAAGTTGTTTTGGGCAAGTTCTTTGGATCCAAAATCAAATGCTTGACTATGGGTACAATTTTCTTAACACCATTATTTATATTGACAATAGCAGTACTATATGTATCATTAAAAACCCAGTTCAACACTCAAAAACAAAGCACATTGAAATCAGACACCATTTCATAAGGGATTGCAATGAGAAAAGGTTAATTCAAGTTGTTAAAATTGATTCTGAAAAGAATTATGCAGACCTTCTCACCAAAGCTTTTGATTTAGGTAGATTCAAATATCTTGTAGGAGGTATTGGAATGATAAATCTTTGAAAAACATGTGTTTTTGTACATAAAATTAACTGGTATTGGCTTTTAAACATGGTACTGCTAGTTAGTCAATAGGTACTGTCAGTTCATAATTGGTCCTGCTAGTATAAAATTAACTATGTTTTGTTCATATTGATGCTTAAATGTTTAAAATGCTATAGATCAAGTGCTTTGCACTTTGTTCTTTTGGTTTGCAACTAACACATTTCAGGTTGATAACAAAACAAGAGATCTTTCAAACAAAAAGGGGAAACAAAAGTTATATTAATCTCAGGGGAGGTAACAATCTCAGGGGAGGATATGATAGCCCAGAATGGAAGAAAAACCAATTTATGAAGGAAAAAGACAAGAGCATACAAGATGATGCAAAAGTTGAAAAAGAGAGAATTAGATCACATATCTAGAAGGGATGAAGCATTCCTAAAGGAGAAAGTTCTATCTAGATCAAACTAAGAAAAGTCTCAACTCAAAGGCATGCTAATAGATGATTTCACTTGTTGAACCAATCATCCAAGATACACAGCATCATTGCCTTTCTAATTTCCTCCATCCAAGGAAATTGCACCATCTTTTGGCCAATATGGCTTTTGGTATTCAGTTCACCAAGTTTTTACAAACTTAAGAGCTGGCTAGTCCATAAGCAAACGGCTTTTGGTAAAGACAAATCAAATCCGTTGATGGTTGATAGTTTACCAAAAACTATATGGTTGTTAACTAACCATACTTAATTGTAAATAGTTAGCTAGTCCTTAAGCAAACGGCTTTTGGTAAAGACAACTCAAATCCGTTGATAGCTGGTAGTTTGCTAAAAACTATAAGGGATTTTTGCAAAACTTTCAAAGGTACTGGTAGTTTAAAAATTGGTACTGCTAGAGTAAAATGGTACTGCTAGATAGCCGTTGAACCTGTCAGAAAAAGTTTTAGCCGTTGGGCCTGGTAGTTAAAATTAGCCGTTGGGGTAGTTATGTAAATTACTGATGATTATATTATATTATATTTCACATATAAAAGATCTTTTTAACCACCTTTTCATTTACTTATTATAATCTTTCTTATTGTCGGTTAAAAGTAATTCTCACAAATCATCTTTCATCAGTCCTTATCATAATTCACATACACCTTTCATCTTCTACTAGTAACACCAACAAATCCCACCATCATATTCAAAATTTTCATTATGGATACCACAGTTGTTCTAAACTTTGTTCAACGTCACAATCAATTAGCCTTTTTGGAGAAGTCAGAGGATAATGCCTCTTTTCATCAAGTAGTGGACTTTTTAAATAACTCCTACATCAGGTTTGCTTTACTAGTCAATCCCACTATTTATGAATCTCAAATTTTACAATTTTGGCAATCTGCTAAAATTAAAACTTCTGAAAATGGGGAACAAAGGATTAAGGCCAAAGTGGATGGCAAACTTTTGACTCTTACTGAGTCATCCATAAGAAGACATCTTCATTTGGATGATTCTGATGGTATTAGTCAGTTGCCAGATACTGAAATTTTTGAAAATTTAGAAAGAATGGGGTATCATGCTACTTCTACAAAACTCACTTTTCTAAAGAAGCATCTTACTCCACAATGGAGATTTTTGATTCACACAATCCTTCATTGTTTGAGCCAGAAGAAAACCTCTTGGGAGCAATTTAGTGGAAACATGGCTTCTGCTCTCATCTGCTTGGCTACAAACAGAAAATACAATTTTTCCAAACATATTTTTGAAGGATTGACTAAAAATGTGAATAGTGAAACAAAGTTTTTGATGTATCCAAGATTTATTTCATCCATCATTGCAAAATCAAAACATTTGTTGCTTCCCCCACACACTCTTTATGAAACACCAAAACTTTCTCACAAAGTATTTTCAAACATGAGAATTGGTTTCAGAGGGGAAGAAATACCACTATTTGATGAAATGTTACCACAACATCCAGAAGAACCAACACCATCAGCTGAATCACCATCATCTAGTTCTTCAACTGGTTACATCTCACCAACACATCAAACATCACCAATACCATCTCCAGTACCATCAGCAACACCACCAACATCATCACATCATGTAACACCAACCCAATCACCTCAGACAATGCAAGAACTGAAAGAGAAGGTGAAGTTCTTAGAAGATGCTCTTAAAAGTCAAAACAAGAAGTTTTCTGAGATCAACATCAAATTAGTCAAGAGGGTAAAGAAATTGGAGGTTCAAGTGAAGAAGCTAAAGAGTAAAAGATCTGCAAAGGTTGTTTTATCTAGTTCTTCAAAGTCAGATGCTGATAGGTTAGGTCACTCTTCCAAAAAGGGGAGGATGAATAGTTCTGAAGATGAAGAGGAGGCTCAATTTGATGAAGAGCCTGCTGATACAGAGCAAGAGCCTGCTGGGCCAGAACAAGAGCCTGCTAGGATTGAGAGGCTATTGGCTAGGGAGTACAAAGGGTCTGCTGAGAAAGTGTACAAGAGAAAGAGGGACTTAGAGCCTCAAGGAGATTTATTTGTTCAAGGGAGGTCATTTATTGCTGATGAGCAATCTTCTGCTCCATCTCAAGAACCAACTCCAAAGGATAAGGGCAAGAGCATTATGATTGAAGATGAGCCAAAGCCCAAAAAGTTGAAGAGAACAGAGCAGATACAGATGGCTTTAGGTGGAGAAGAGGCCAAAAGAGTTCATGAAGAAGAATTGCAAGCATTTGAAGCTTCAAGAATGCTTACAGAAATGAAAGAGCATAAAGATGCTGCTCAGACTCTTCTTGATACTCAAATTGCTCAAGAAACCTTCGATGCACAAATGCAATGGATTATTACTAATGATCCAATTGTGAAGGGTCAAGCAGCAATAATAGTGAATGACAAGAATCTTAATTCTGATGAGATGACAGCAGAGCTTGAATCTTTTATCAACAAGAAGTATAAGGAAGCAGCTCTAGCTGATATTTTTGAAAAGATGAAAGAAAATCAGAAAAGAGGTTTTAAGGTGGGCAAATCATGGAAAGATCAAGTGTCTTTTATGAAGAAATTTCTAAAAGGTCAGGCAAATTGGACTGATTATCAACTGAAGAAGAAATCTGCTGATGAAATATACTACTTGTATCTTCAAGCCTACAAAAGTCTTTACTACAAAGTTCCATCTGATGCAAAACCCTCAAAGAAGAAGCAAGATGCTCAGAAGAAAGAAGAAGCAAAATTGGACACAGAGCAAGTAAGTAAGATGTTAATTACTTTGCCAACTATCATACATGCTGATCCAATTAGCTGTAGACGCCCTATTATTGATTGGGAGATCAACCATGATAGATTAGGAAAGTCATGGAAAATAATAAGGGTTGGGGGTCAGTCTGCTATCTTTAAGAATTTTGAAAATCTAGTTAGAGCATGTGACAGAGCAGACTTGGAAGAATTGTGGAATCTAGTGCAGATTAGGCTAGACACAAATTCTAGTACTGATGTTAAGGAACAGGAACTATGGGTAGAATTCAATAGGATGTTTGATCCTAGCCCAAAAGATGTTCATTGGAAATTTCCCTATCATGATCCTTCAAAAACATGGGAATTTCTAAGCCTTAGCAATATTCATCATCTTTACACACAGAGTGGGATAGAACTCTTTATGTTGGCTGAGAAAGAGTATCCACTTAGTTATGAAGTGCTTAAAATTATGATCTCCAAGAGATTAAGATGTGACAAAGATGAAGAGAATTCAGAAATTGTTCAAAGTTTGCTGAGGAGCATATTTGAGCAATGTGAAAGAAAAAGGAAGAACAGAGAGTGAAGGTTTTTGGAAGAGTTCCCTCAAATCCTCAAGGTATTTATTTTATTCATCAGAAACTTGTGTATTTTATTGGAAATAACAAGTTTAGGGGAGGATTGTTGGGAATAAAATGTTCAAGTCAAAGAGCCTGCCAAAGATGTCAAAGAGCCTGCTAGTTGATTTTGAAGAGTATGAAGATGTACTAACAGTACCTTCTGGGTAGAAGGTACTGCTAGTTGATAAAGATCCTGCCAAGCTTTATGTCAAGTTGTTAGATATTTTGTAATAGATATTTAGTGGAATTATTAGTCTTTGTACATTGTTATACGTTATGTAGAAGTAGTTTAGTCTTCTGTGGTTCACAGAAGAATATTACAGAGTTGTACATTGGTAGTTGTATTTAATTGTAGGCTAGAATAGTCAAAGTAAAGTATTATATTCAACCACTTGACAACTTGTAATTAGGGTACCTTATCGTATAAAAGGTTCCCTAAGTCACCACTTTATGCATGCATCTTTCCAACTATTAACCAAAACCGAACTATCTCTCAAGTAACTTAGTTACTCAACTCACAAATCCTTTTACAATCTAAGATTCAAGATTACTTTGTAATCCCGGTGATATTTAGATCATCCGTATTATTTCATCAATAATATTGAATCGTTTTGTGTTAACCAAAGTTGTGTTCTTTGTTCATTGCATACTCACGTTTACATAACTCACCACCTTGTGTTCTTTTAAGTATGTTGTAGTAGATTCCGCATGCTAAACACATTCATACATAAATATCTCTCAAACACGTTACTAAGATTCACATCCCAAGTGTTTGTGCAACAATCAACCTTTCCACAAAAGTCACCAAAGACATCAACATATAAACTTTAATTAATGAGAAAGCAATATTAAGGGGAGTGCATGATTTTCCGTAGTCACATGACACAAGCCCATCAATCCTGATGAATTAAAGTGTACTAATACAATAAAACAAAACTACTTAATGAATTGAATACATGCAGGACCTTCTTACAGCTCTTGTATCTTTGTTTAAGGTGTGTCTTGTGCTGCTTGGTCGTCTGAATTCGGCTCTAAGGTTATAACTAGGTCTTCGGTCTTCAAGAGCTAAGTGTCTGAGAGCTCTCAAATTCGTCTGTCCTTGGGGTATTTATAGTTTCTGTCTGAGGGATAGATGCGGCGCATTGAATTGTTAGATGCGGCGCATTGACTTAACTTCGCGTGGGGTCCAAGATTAATATATTCTGGAATATTCGTACACCGTCTTTAGATGTGGCGTATCTTGATCTTTGTATGTGGCGCATGTACTTTAGCTGTCTTGGATTGTAACTTGTGAAATCTTGATAGTGATACGTCGTATGTTAGAAGTATAATGCGGCGTATCTGGAGTAGAACGAGCTTGATCTTCTTCTTTGACCAAAGTTTCATATGCGGCGCATGTCAGAATTGCATGCGGCGCGTTCTTCAAAGTCAGGCAATGGTCTTCGAATTCATCTAAGTATGATATTTCGTCGTATCTGTTGAGTGAGATACGGTGCATCTTCTGGATTTCAGTAGACTTTTGACATCTCGCTTGTTTTGCTCCATAATTAGTCCAAAATCGCCAAGTTTCACATAATGCTTGTTTTTACCTGAGAATTACTAAAGTAAACATTAATGTATCGATTCTCGTGTATAATATAATAAAACAAGTCAAATAAACAGGATAAATGATGATAATAAAATGTACTTATTTGAGTTCATCAGTATTACTTGTTAAAGAAATAACTCAATTTTTTACAATTTTTAGTCCTAAATATTCTACTTCATTTTGAAGCAATTTAGACTTCTTTTGTGATAAAATTAAAATTTTTGTTCTATTCATAATCAGAAGATGTATCACTAGAAGAATCACTAGTATTTGTATATGCATATATCTCAATTTCTGAGTAAATATCTGAATCTTCAAGTTGTTCATATCCTAGATTATATGCTATTTTTAATATTTCTATTCCATTCTTCTCTCCTTTTTTAGGACATTTATTTGCATTATGACCTTCTTCGTGACATAACCAACATTTACAATCTTTCTTTTTAGATGGACAATATTTAGAATTATCTTGTTTTTTGTATTTTTGACGATGTTATCTTCGATTTCTAAAATAATTTTGTCTTGATTTCTTTTTATAAATTTTTTTATATTTCGGGTTATATGTTTTTCTTTTCCATATTTTCTTTCGATTTTTATATGATTTTTGAGAGCATCCATAATTGCCTACCTTATCGGATTGTTTTTCACAGCAAAGTTCAACTTGTGCTTCTTTTTTAGCTGTTTCTTGTAAACATTCTTTTCTAATCCATGCTCTTAATGTAGTAATTCTAGCTCCTAGAGTATCTTCTATTATTCTATTACTGTCTTGTAACATTGTTGCATATGAATCTTTTAATTTGGTTGCTACAGATTCAGGAAGTTTATTAAAAAAACATTTCCAAAGCTAATTTTTTCCTTATAGGATCTAATTTATAATATTGATCAGAAAATTTACATATGAAAGAATCTAGATAACACATGTTACATATTTTGAGATTAATTATTCTCCAATATGCATGTTCTCTAAAAGCTTCATTTGATGCTTCTTTTCCTGGAATTCTTCCAGTAAATTCTTGTACTATACATGCTACAATATTTTTAAAAGTTATCATAGCATCAGTTGTTGCTATTCTTGATAATTCTAATTCATCTATAGATTCTAAAAATCTATAAACATTTCCTGATGTTTTGTGTATTATAAAATTAAGTAAGTCTCTTGGTTGTAAGGCTCGTAATTCTTCAGTTAATTGTATTTGAGCACTTAACCTATTACTCCAATTTTGAATTTTATCATCTATTTCTGTTTCGCAATCGATGTTTAAAATTTCATCATTCATGCTAGTTATTGGTATTTTTGGTATATATTGAGGAGGTATACGTTCCCATTTACCTTTCTTATTTTTAATCATTCCTTGTTGATATAAATATCTTTCTGTGGGTGTTGGAGGTTTATAATCAAATTGTCTTTGTAAATCTTCGTCTATATATGATTTTTTCCTTTTTTGTGCAAAATTATAGTTTGTATGAGAACTTTCTCCTGGATAGTTATATGAATTTTCATATGGATTTTCGTCTGAACTATAATCTTGTACTATATCCGCATCTTCTTTTGTTTCTTCATTTGTTTCAGCTGGTATATCTAATGATGACATTAATCTAGTGAGGGTTTCAATTTGTTCTTCAAGGTTCTCCATTATGTTATTCGTAATGGTGGGATAATTTTAAGAGTTGACTTTTTTTAGTAATGTTTCTTTTATTTTTGTAATAGTAATATCTTTATCTTGTTCTTTGGGATCGACTATATTTGATAGTTGTTCAATTATACTTGCTTGATTTTGTTCTAAGTTTTCGAATTCTTATGTCTTCTTATTTAATAATATCTGTATATTATTTAACTTTTCTTGTATTGTTTTTGACATTTCTGGTAATTGTCTAAGTATTAAAAAACTTAATGTTTCAATTATATTATTAAGTGATGAAATTAGTGTATCTACCTTTTCTCCAATAGTTTGATTTTTTTCTTTGTTATTTATTATATTAATATTATATGACGTTCCTTTTGGTAAATTCTGAGGTATTTTGAATAGGGTTTGATTATATGGTATAAATGGTTCGAATGATGTAATATTTTTATTATTTTCAATAGTTATTTTTTGATCGGAAAGATTTTCAGAAATATGATTAATTTTCTAACAAATTATCGGACTTCTTTTTTCTTTTAATAATAGTTCTGTTGTATACTCTAATCTTTTTCTTTCATATGCTAATGTTCTAGTCATTACTTTTAGACTTTCGTAAGGACTTCTTAATCTTATTCTAGTTAGTAAATGATCTATTATAAGCGATATTTCTCTTATTTCTTCTTCTAAATTTCTTAACCTTTTTTGTAATCCTGAATCCATTATGTATTTGGTTTTTATTTATAAGTTTGTGTTGCTCATATTCTTAGACTTAATGATCGTATCATTTCTTTCATTTCTTTTATTTCTTTTAGTTTTTCATCTTTAGTATTATAGGATTCTCCAGTTGTTACTGAAATTGGTTTTTCTACTTGTGGTATCTATACTGATGGTATATCATATGGTATATCTGATGTTGATTTTCTAGTTCTTTCAATATATTTATGTTTTGAAAATAAATTTGGTGCTTCAAGAGTAAGTAATGGTTCAAAAAGATAATCAATATAAATTCTATCATTTGTTTTATAAGTTATACTATGATGTGAATTAGTGAGTGCATAGTTTATTTGATATGTGACTGTAAAAGGATGATTTCCTTTGTACATAAATGTTCTTCTTAATAATTCATATCTAATAGTAATACTTTTATTTATATCTTTATCTTTTAAACTTAATCCCATTTGTATGTTAACATCAAATTTTATTTTACTTTCGGCTAAGTTTCCTTTGCGTCTAGCAATAATACTTTCTTCTTTATCGATAATTCTATCATCTCTTAATTCTAGTTCAATAGGTGTGTTACAACCCATAAACGTACTTTTTAATATTACTTGTATAGTTCATATATGCATATAAGCTATTTTACTTCTATCTTTTTCATTCATTTATTTTATTCTATTGTTTATTTGTTGTTTATTAATTATAGGAATAATAATAACACCTTTTGTTTGTTCAATAGAAAATGGTTCTTCTCCAATAATTTTTCCAAAATATATTATATTTTATCGTGAAAATAATTCTCGGAGTGATCTTGAATAATCAAAATTATGTTTTTCTGATAATGTAAAATGTGATCTTCTAATAGCTGTTCTATTAATAATAGTGTCTAACATAAATCCTGATTCATCCTCATTTTCATGAATAATAGATATATCTTCTTTACTAATATTTGATGAACTCGACATTTTTAATGAATTATGATATTTCTATGATTTATTAAAGTCATTAAATTATACCTGCGTAGGATGCAATTTATTTCTTTTTGATGACTGATTGGTCCTTGACATGGCTGTTGATCTTTCTCCTTGGTAAAGAATCAAAATCTTTCTTCTTGTTCTTCTTAATTGTCGATATAGCTCTTCCTTGATAATTAATTCCTGACCTAGATCTTTCTTCTTGCTCTTCCTTTATCTCCTTAATTGTTCTTCCTTGCTTTGATACCAGAAATGATGGCGGAAATCACGGGCGAAAAATACCTGCAATTTTAATGAATTGAATCGTAATGAAATGATAATTAATGAGTAGGTCCATGTGTTCTTTTGGCTTGTATGAAATTGGATTCATTTTGCGTATGAATTGGTGAATGATTGTTTTGGTTTTTTATGAATTTCAATTGGATTGAACGAAAATGATGAATGATAATTGTGTGAATAGTGATGGAAGGTCCAGGCGTTTATTCGTTTTCTTACGAATTGGCTGATGAATTTATATGTATTGAATGATAATTGGATGATGGATTGATAGGATAGGATAGGAATCTGCTATTCAGAAACGATGAACGCTTCAACAGATTAATCTGCTATTCAGAAGATGAAATCTTCAACAGATTGAAAGAGAACTTAATCTCTAAAAACTCGATGGTTTTCACACTAAAAACACATACTTCATTACTTGAGGCTAGGCCTCAATTTATACTTACATAAAGTAGGAGGAATAGTTCATCCTACATTATTGATACTAATAATTTACACCTACCGCACAACTAGGTGGCCGACAGGCCTTACATTATTGCCTTTTCATGAATAATAGATATATCTTCTTAACTAATATTTGATGAATTCGACATTTTTAATGAATTATGATATTTCTATGATTTATTAAAGTCATTAAATTATACCTGCGTAGGACGCAATTTATTTCTTTTTGATGACTGATTGGTTCTTGACATGGCAATAATGTAAGGCCTGTCGGCCACCTAGTAGTGCAGTAGGTGTAAATTATTAGTGTAAAATAATGTAGGATGTGAACTATTCCTCTTACTTTATTTAAGTATAAATAGAGGCCTAGCCTCAAGGAATGAAGTATGAGTTTTTAGTGTGAAAACCATCGAGTTTTTAGAGATTAAGTTCTCTTTCAATCTGTTGAAGATTTCATCTTCTGAATAGCAGATTAATCTGTTGAAACGTTCATCGTTTCTGAATAGCAGATTACTGTCCTATCCTATCAATCCATCATCCAATTATCATTCAATACATATCAATTCATCAGCCAATTCGTAAGAAAACGAATAAACGCCTGGACCTTCCATCACTATTTACACAATTATCAATCATCATTTCCGTTCAATCCAATTGAAATTCAAAAAAAACCAAAACAATCATTCACCAATTCATACACAAAATGAATCCAATTTCATACAAGCCAAAAGAACACATGGACCTACTCATTAATTATCGTTTCATTACGATTCAATTCATTAAAATTGCAGGTAATAATTTTGATTATTTGGGAGAACCCTTTTATGAAACAATTCATTAAAATAACACATAGACCTATCATGAAATCTAAAGATAACCCAAATGCGACATTCATTGAAGTAACAATTGAAATCTTCAACAGATTGAAAGAGAACTTAATCTCTAAAAACTCGATGGTTTTCACACTAAAAACTCATACTTCATTACTTGAGGATAGCCCTCTATTTATACTTACATAAAGTAGGAGGAATAGTTCACATCCTACATTATTGCACACTAATAATTTACACCTACCGCACTACTAGGTTTACCAGAAATGATGGCGGAAATTACAGGCGAAAAATACCTGCAATTTTAATCAATTGAACTCTAATCGGATGATAATTGATCATAATTAATCACAGGTCCATGCGATAATTCATTGTTTTATGAATTTCGATTTGAAATGAACGTGAATGATGAATGATAATTGTGTGAATAGTGATGGAGGGTCCAGGCGTTTGATCGTTTTCTTACGAATTGGTTGATGAATTGATATGTATTGTATGATAATTGGATGCTGGATTGATAGGGTAGGATAGGAATCTGCTATTCAGAAACGATGAACGTTTCAACAGATCAATATGCTATTCAGAAGATGAAATCTTCAACAGATATATAGAGAGAAATCAATCTCACTAAAAACTCGATGGTTTTACTCTAAAAACTCATACTTCATTACTTGAGGCTAGGCCTCTATTTATACTTACATAAAGTTGGAGGAATAGTTCATCCTACATTATTGACACTAATAATTTACACCTACCGCACTACTAGGTGGCCGACAGGCCTTACATTATTGCCTTTACGTTATTACTAAAAAACAAACCACTTTTTACCACTCATAAAGAAAAAGCTTAAAAAGTAGGAGGAATAGTTCATCCTACATTATTGACACTAATAATTTACACCTACCGCACTACTAGGTGGCCGACATGCCTTATATTAGCGGAAATCAAGGGCGAAAAATACCTGCAATTTTAATGAAATGAATCGTAATGAAACAATAATTAATGAGTAGGTCCATGCGTTGTTTTGGCTTGTATGAAATTGGATTCATTTTGCGTGTGAATTGGTGAATGATTGTTTTGGTTTTTTATGAATTTCAATTGGATTGAACGGAAATGATGAATGATAATTGTGTGAATAGTGATGGAGGGTCCAGGCATTTATTCGTTTTCTTACGAATTGGCTGATGAATTGATATGTATTGAATGATAATTGGATGATGGATTGATAGGATAGGATAGGAATCTACTATTCAGAAACGATGAACGTTTCAATAGATTAATCTGCTATTCAGAAGATGAAATCTTCAACAGATTGAAAGAGAACTTAATCTCTAAAAACTCGATGGTTTTCACACTAAAAACTCATACTTCATTACTTAAGGCTAGGCCTCTATTTATACTTACATAAAGTAGGAGGAATAGTTCACATCCTATGTTATTGCACACTAATAATTTAAACCTACCGCGCTATTAGGTGGCCAACAGGCCTTACATTATTTCCCTTTACATTATTACTAAAAAACAAACCACTTTTCACCACTCATAAGGAAAAGTTAAAAAAGTTGAAATAATGGAAAAATAGTTGTCCTGGCGCATAATTGCTCTCTCGCGTATTCAATAATTTTTGAACTTTTGTCTTCTTCTTTTTGTCTTCTCATGACTTTAATAATTCTTCATTCTTGCATCTGTGTGTCTGTACAGTATTCACAGACGTGCCTTGATACATTTGATAAGTGTTGGCATAGTGATATCTTGAAATCTTCTGGTAGTGATGCTAATGGCCCAGTGAAATTCTCAAAGGGTTCTTCAAATTCTGATAGTACTTTTTGCTGCTCGTCACTAATTTTTCCTGAATAATTCGAATAAATTAACACATTGTTACCAAAATAATTAATTTTAATATCTGATCTTTGCCCTCGTCCGGTGCCGAGTTTTACTGATGCGAAAAATACTCCTGCTAGTGCTGCTATGAAATTTTCGGTGGTTGGAGTCACTGGTTTTATCTCGTCTCTAGGCGGGTGCCTTATGCTGATTCCTAATTCTGCTAAAGTTATTGTCGGTACTAACAGCTTGTGGTCTCTGTCGAATATTGGGTAACTTGAATACATGCTAAAATACAAAGGTCTTCCCTTGGCGAAAAGATCATTGTATGTTCTGATGATTTTCTGAATTCTGAATGGAAATTCTTGGAACTCCCTGATGCTTTCTCCGTCAGTATATATTGTACCTAACAACCCATGGATAAAATAATCATGACTATCCATTGGCGATGCTCCTATTACGAATATTACTTTTGGTCCAATTCTTCCATCTTTCAGATAAAAAGACTTGGCGGCTTGTACTTTGTCGTAATGCATAATACTATCCCAAAGTCTTTGGAACTTCTCGACTGATGGCTTCTTCATTTCTTCTTTTTCCCTCGTGGTTGGAATGCTTCTTATCAAGTCTACTGCCTTCATTTTTTCTATCTTGTTTTGTAAATTTTGATTAAGAGAAACAAATCTCTTCGATCTTTGAACTTCTTCTGTAGTGACTGTCTTGTAGGATTCTTTTAGTGCTTGATGTGCTTCTTCTTTCGATGTATAGCTTTTATGGGTAATGCTTTGCCCTATTATGTGAGGACTTGCGAGTGCCCAATCGGAATAGATACCTTTGAATGGTCCATTAAAAATAACGTACCATTTTTTCTTCCCAATGCTTGAATTTTGAACTATTTTTTCAACTTCATCTTCCATCTTTGTGAATTCGGTTTTTTTCTGGTGAAGGTGAACATGATGATTGGGTTTTTGAAGTTGATGGTGTTGGTTTTATTGGTGTTGATGGTTTTGACTGTGTTGGTGTTTTGGTTGATTCTGAGATTGATTATGAACTTGAGGTTCGGGTCAAGTATTGTATAGTGTTGGCTAGTTCTTCTTCTTCTTTTCTAACGATGGCTAGTTGCTTTTCTACAGAGACACGTTGTTCTCTTTTTTGTTGGTATTGATGTTGTGCTTGTTTGATTATGCCTTCCATTCTCGGGTGAGAGTGTCTGCAAATGTATTATTATCGCTCTTTATATACTTGATGTAGGGGTGGAATTGATGTAGTTGTAGTTGCCAACGGATAAGTCGACCTCTACAATAGTCTTGTAATTTGTATCTCCAAAAACCTGTTACATATTTTGAGTCTGTTCGTAACTCAAATCTTGTTTGCAACAGATCAATCTTCCATTTCTTAAGAGTTTCTAAACACGCGAGTGTTTCTTTTTCATGAGTACTGTATTTCTGCTCTGTTTATGAAAATGTTCCAGAAATATATCTGCATAATTTTGAATTATATTTTTCTGTTTTTAAAACAGATGTCTGCTCATTGCTTAAAAAAGCTATTACTGATGTTTCTAATGCTGAATTGAATAGTAATGGATCAGATTGAGGAAATTTCTTTCCATCAATACATAATGCTGATTTAGATAATGCTGAATTAGATTGAGGAATTTGACTTCCATCAATACATAGTGCTAGTTTTGATAGATTAGATTGAGGGATTGGAATTCCGTCAATATCTAATCCTAATAATTCTTTCCCATTTGGAATTGTCTTCATACATCCTGCCCAAGTGTTGTCGGATGCATCTGTTTCAATAATCAAAAAATCTTTTGCTTCTGGGTTATATAACTCCAGTAAACATTGTACCGTTGTTTTAATATGTTGTACAAGTTGGGTGTCGGATGGTGTCCATTCCCTATGAATTTTTTCAGAAATTTTCTTTTGTAAAACTTTTCTTTCTTTTGCTAAATTTTTCAAAAATCCTTGTTCTGCTATATAATTCAAACATCCTAAAAATCTTTGAATTTGTTTTCTATCTTCTAATTTATCTGGAAAAAGTTTTAATTTTTCCTGTATATTACTTGTTAAAGAAATAATTCCATTTTGTGCAATTTTTAATCCTAAATATTCTACTTCATTTTGAAGTAATTTAGACTTCTTTTGTGATAAAATCAAACCTTTCTCTTTTATTCTTTTTAAAACTGTTGATACTGCTTTTATATGTTCTTGTTCGTCTCCTTTAGTGAAAACAATGATATAATCAATGTATGCTAGACAAAAATTTTCTAATCCTTGTAAAACGTTATCCATAAATCGTTGATAGATTGATGGTGCTTGTTTTAATCCAAATGGTAGTACATTTCACTCATAATGTTTTTGTGGAGGACAAGAAAATGTTGTTAATGGTTTAGTTGATTCATCTAGTCTTAACTGTCAATATCCTGATTTAGCATCAAATGTGCTAAAATGTGTATTTCCTTTTATTTTTTCTAAAATATAATCCTTTCTAGGTAACTTATAGGAATCTCCTATAGTTGCTTCATTCATCTTTTTATAATTTATGACCATTCGTCTTTTTCTTCTTTTAATTTCATTGTTATTTTCGACATAAAAGCTGAATGAGGACTTGAACTTTCTCTTATTATTCCTTTTTCTAATAATTGTTGACATTCTTCTTTGAATTCTTTAACATCTTTAATGCTATAAGGTATTCTATTTGGTATATTTATTTCTGCTAATGGATCTTTTAATTTTATGGATACTAAAATGTTGTTAGTATTTATAGTACCTAGTGGATTTTCACTGCATACTTCTTTTAATGCTTTTTCTATTTGTTCTTTTTTCATTATTAATAATATTTCTACCTGAAATTTTATATTTCGTGCTAGCATTCTTATATACTCTGTTTGTGTAATTATTGGTGTTGTCACCAACTTTCCTGTTTCCATATTTCTTATAATGACTGACTTATCTGTTTGAGTAAAAGGTTGGTATAATTTTAAAAAATTGTTTCCAGTTATTAAATCTATACCTGAATCATGCATATAAATGGTTGGTGCAATAAATATTTCTTGATTAATGTATATAGGAACCATTCTTCTAACATACCATATTTTATGTACTGTTTTGTCTGCTATAACTATTTTTGTTGGTTTTACTAATTTTCCCATTTTCTCAATATTTTTCGTTTACCAAAACATATCGATGCTCCGGTATCTACGTATGTAAATATATTTTTTATTTTCAATTGCTACTTCAATGAATGTTGCATTTGGGTTATCTTTAGATTTCAAGATGAATTAATCTGTTTCATAACAGGGTTCTCCAAAATAATCAAAATTATTATCATCATTGTAATAGTCATCTATTTCTTCCGATTCGTATTCATAATATTTTTTCATTCTTTCATTATAGTCTAGAAATTGTTTTTTCAATTCTTCTTCATTAGTCGAATTTAGACTGTATTTCATCTAAATATTCAGCAATTCTCATCTTTGTATCATAAAGACTAATGGATTTTTTTATTTCTTTAGGAAATGGTGGTATGAAAATAACTTGAAGTGAATTATCTTTAGATTTCATGATGTAGTTCATCCTACATTATTGACACTAATAATTTACACCTACCGCACTACTAGGTGGGCTGGGCAGCGTTTCAATTATATATATGCAATATTTAATATATAACACTGATTTGTGAACTGGTGCATTTAGCTCTAATTTGACCCGTCATTTAAGAGAGTTTTGGACCGGTTCAAAAATAAATAAAAGTACCTCCGGACTCGTTTTTTCGTGCTCTTTCCAATGGTATGCTCGGTGAATTTTTTGACTTCATCTGAAACTCATAAAACGCTAAAACGTCATCGAAACTCATTCGAAAGTCACCGTTTTTGCTTTGTTTTCAAACCCTTGTACTTGCAAGACATAATAACACATTCCAAACGTATTTGCAATATAATTTAACATATTTCATGCTTATTAGTCCATTTTAGCGTGTTTTCCGGTATAAAAATGATGTGTGTTTAAGCATACATCAGTCTTGCAAGTAGATAAGATCTTGATGTTATCATTTTTCCATTTTTTACATTATTAGTGAAATCATTAGCCCCTGCTTGATCTATACCTATCAGTGTATTAATACATGTTTTTTTATCGTTTCCTAATCACATTGAATTAATTACATATGTTTTAGGAGATATTACAATATTTGTACAAGTTTCGGGGGTCGAAAAATCCAACCTGTTAAGGATTTTGGACACTCATTCCTGCAGTTTTATTTTTTTTATTTCGTTAATTCTTGCACTCTAGAACACTCATATTTTTTACTAAGATACTTTTTACTGGTATTCACTCATATTAGGATCATCTTAGTCCACTTAAACCAATAGGATAAGCATTTCCCACCAAAATTCAAAATTCCTCAAAAATCACTCAAGTTACCTTTCTTCACAAAGGAAGGAACCCTATATTTGGTTCCTTGCCATCCGTGGGTCTCTGACCTTAAAGATCTTGCAATGATTGCAAGACATTAACTGCATATCCTTCTTCTTTCACTCAACTCATCCCCATTGGGTTGACTTTGGTGATTAGACAAGCTTCTTTACCACTTCCAAATCATTAGTAACCACCATTTTTGTATGGATCAACATCAAATCCAAACACACTCTTCCATAATTCTTCAATTCTATAAATTAGCACCTCCAGGATACACATTCCTCACACCTTCACCATCACTACCTGTGATTTTTAGCATCTCATAAGCATTCTTCACAATGACAGAATTAACCAACTCATCACCCTCCTTAAGACCACCTAGAAGAACCGCAAAGATAAGTGTCAGACCTTGTTGTTTTGTCAACTTAACTTCATCATCAACAGACTCTTCACCACTTAACATATCATCACCTATCAAAGATGAAAACTTCCTCACTTTAACCACTCCAACACCTCTACCAAGATCTTCTATCATTGTAACTACTCCACCACCAACCAAAACACCAATAGCCACCACACCACCTCCCGCTCCATCTCAACCACCCAAATCACCATCACCTCCCAAGTCTCCAAAACTTAAACCCATAGAACTCTTTGCTACACCACCAACCTCACCATATCCATTTTTGGACAACTTGGAGGACTTGCCACCAAGATCAACAAATCCACCACCTCTTCCATCTTTTGCTTCCATTGAGCGTATCGCTCATGAACAACCACGGGCATCTTTTATGCCCAATGAGCCTTTTAATTGTTAACCATCGCAACCTCAACCTCTACTTTTTGCATCCCATTTATCTGGAAATCCATGGCCCACTCTATGGAGACCAAGCTTCACCACCTCAACAACCTCAAAAAGAAATCAATGATCAACTAGACCACCTCTATGCCTTCTCCAACATGGTAGATTCTCACCTCCATGAAGCTATGCAACTACAAACCACCTTGCTTTCTTCAATCATAGCTCCACCAAATTCCAACAACCAATCAACCAATGTTCCACCACCTCCACCAACAAATGAACCTAGTCTACCTCCAAACTTTCCCCGACATGATTGCTCTAATTGTGAGAGAACCGCTAGGATAAGTGATGCGTGCGATGTGTCGTTGCGGTTTAGCAGTTTTAATGCCTACTCAAGTTTTAAATTTATATTTAGCCGACTTATCAATAACACACACACTTAACGAGCAGTGTACCCGGTCAGTATGAATATAATGATAAGTAGAGTGTCGATCACTAAGAGTGGAACGTATTATCTCGTTATTCTAATCAGTATTTTAATATCCTAACGCAAGGGGGTTTCAGCCTGAGAGACTGGCACGAATTGTTTGCAATTAAATAATAAAATAAACCAATAGGCACGAATCAGCAAGTAGCACACACGTACACAGATAGATACTCGAGACAATAAGAGGGCTGTCCTTATGATTAAGTAGATTGTCACTTGTTTTATTGATAGCCTTATATGAAGTGTATGTAGTTAACCCTTTCTCGTTGGTCCTAATCTTATCGGCGAGTAAACCCTTAATGATTACTTATGTCTAAAAGTTATTCCTAAGTGATCAATTTAGTAATAACCGTGGGAGCCACATTATGTCCCGCAGTCAAATGCCCGCAAGCCACTAATAAACACAGAGGTTATCAATGCACTAATAAGTAGTAACCAAAGACATCAACATATAAACTTTAATTGATGGGAAAGCAAGTATTAAAGGGAGTGCAATCTTTCGTTGTCACATTACACAAGCCACCAATCCTGATGAATTAAAGTTTGCTAACACAATAAAACAAAACTACTTAATGAATTAAACACATGCAGCACCTTCTTACAGCTCTTGTATCTTCGATTTGGGTGTGTCTTGTGCTGCCTCCTTGACTGAATTCGTCCTAGGGTTTTTCCTGTTCGGTCTTCGAAACTCTGATAATGCACACGAAATTCGTCTGGCCTTGGGGTATTTATAGTTTCTGTCTGAGGGAAGATGCGGCGCATCTAAGGAGTAGATGCGGATCATGTACTTAACTTCGCGTGGGGTCCAAGATTATAATATTCAGGAATATTCGTACACCGCCAGAAGATGCGGCGTAACTCCATGATTAGATGCGGCGCATGTCCTCTTGTATCTTGGATCGTATCTGGTGATATCTTGATAGAGATGCGGCGCATGTCATGAGTGAGATGCGGCGCATCTGGAGCAGATTAGTCTTGATCTTCTTCATTTCAGTAGACTCTTAACTTCTTGCACGTTTTGCTCCATAATCAGTCCAAAATTGCTAAGTTTCACCAAATGCTTGTTTTTACCTGAGAATTACAAAAGTAAACGATTAAGTATCAATCCTCATACATAATATAGTAAAACAAGTCAAATAAATAGGATAAATGATAGTAATAAAATGTACTTATTTGAGTTCATCAAATATCCCCCCACTTGAACTTTACTTGTCCCCAAGTAAACCTTAGAATTTCTTTTATGAAAATGTATCCTAAAAGATGTTAGGATTTATTTTTATATTTAAGCATGTATTCGTTTATTTCATAATCACACAACTAAACACATAACGAATTAGAAGTAAAATAAAATAATTTGATAAAAGCAAATCTAATCGTTTAACTGTCCAGTCGCGACGAATATTCTATCATAAGCTTGGCAAGTATACACATCTCCACCACTAAAGCTAAGGAATAACAAGTCTAAAGCAGTAAAAAGGGTTTGTAGGCTTAAGGGTTAATTATTCCCTTTCACTATCGATCTCAAATTCCAGAAAAGGCGACAAAATCACAAATACATGATCGAATCCACGAACACGATACTTGCAATTGCTCAAATCCTTAACTCGAATAGGCTAAAGATAGGTCCAAACTTCACCAATAATAATATATCAAAAAGGGCGACAAAATCATAAATACATAGCCGAATCCACGACTACGATACTTAAGATTGCTCAAATCCCTAATCTCAATAAATCAAAGGTTTGGTTGGATAAAGAATAATAAAGGGTATGGATAACATTTGGGATACAAATTGGTGTAAAATGAAAAATGAACAAAACAAATAAATTTAAATCCTAAGTGTGGTTAATCACTATCCCAACCATCCCATGAATAAGACTCATATCATCGAATAACTCACGCTTTAACACTTGAAACACACGCTTTAGGTAGACACGAATTATACTCAACAAAATCTTAATCAAAGAATAAACCTTAATTGGCGTTCCCATAACTGCCAATTCCCATTCAATCCATAGATATAGTACAACAAATAGTGGTGATATCGACCACTTTATATAACTTTACATAAGTTGGTTAAAACTAACTTCCAACTTTTCTTTCTTTCTTTTTCTTTTCTTATTTTTTTTCGATTTTTTTTTTTTTTTTTTTTTTTTTTTTTTTTTTTTGACATCAACATAAACATAGATGTGTAAAATTTCACCACATCACTATAATGATAATTCTGGATAATTTTTCCATACTTTTCATGACTTCAGAAATAATGGTAATAGTGAAAGTAGTAAACACACGAAAAATAAACTCAAAGATATACAATATTTACTTTCACTCCAATTGCATTGTGCAATTTCCCGACCTAACCAAAGATAATGAATTACGCACACGAACACAGGTAATGTAAGGAAACACACTTTGCCTATAGCAATTAACCAACCACGGATTCTAATCTACAGGGTAGGCTAAGGTGTAAGGGTGTAACGAAACATTTTAAACATAGGTGTAAGAAACGAAAGGAATGGCTCTGAGTGTTTTTCTAGGGGTATCTTACTCTAAAAATGAGAGTAACAAAAGGGTTTATACGGGGGTTAACTAACCAGTGTAGTTAGTTAATAACACATAACATATAAAGGCTATTTGGGTGTAATCCTAGAATTTTACCAATTTAGACAAGTCATTCCAATTATATAAATAATACTTATTATGGTGGTCTCGAATAGTATACAAGCCAAGTTCTAAAGTTTACAAGTCACCGGCACACTCATAGATTTGTGAATTTTGAAAAATCACAATTTTTGAAAATAACGTCATGTGTGCAGTTATGCAACTTAGATCTTAAACAAAAACATGCTAAAAAAAATTTAAAGTTTGATATATTAAGCACATTTTAAGCATAATTTTTGAAAAAGTTTAGGACAAGTAATTGTTAAGTGTTCTAATTCTCCAATCCCCCACTTAAGTTAAACAACGTCCTCGTTGTTTGTATAAAAGGTTAAAAACTGGAAAATAAAAGAATTAGAACAGGAAAACTCCCCTGAGATTTGCTCGGTATGATCCTCCATTAGTATAAGAGCAAAAATCATCTTTCTTGTGGATTAGAACGTTAAAGCTTCATACTTGATGTATCCACAGGAAATCCAGGAAACTATAATACCACCAACACTTTAAAACACACCTAAGATAAGAAAGGTTCAAACTTGCATAATACATTAGTAGTTAGGAAAAATAAAAATTAAAAATTAAAACTGAAAATCATCAGGTCAGTCGATGCGCCGTATCTTATGGAAGAAGATACGCCGTATCGAGCCTGGAATTAATACGGATCAGAATAAAGATGTGCCGCATCCTTAACCAGGGATGCGCCGCATTAAAAATAAACTGATAAAAAGTTTTAAAGTCGAAAATAAAAATGCAGAAAAAGTAAAATAAGATATGACCATTGCAGGAGATGCGTCGCATCTCAGAATTGAGATGCGCCGTATCCTCATGCGGCCTGGACTGACTCGACACAGAAAACAGAAAAAGATAAATATAAATCCGGGTTGTCTCCCGGTAAGCACTTGTCTTTATTCCAGAGTCTTCAAGTTAGACTCACGTTCAGCTCTTTAATCCAATACTTCAGGTTCAAACTCCACCACCTCGTTCTCATTATCCTCAATTTTATTATCAAAGTATTTCTTCACACGTTGCCCGTTCACTTTGAATATATAACCATTTTTATCGCATATTTCAATAGTTCCGTATGGATACACTTTCTTGACAACGAACGGTCCCGTCCATCTTGATTTAAGTTTACCAGGATACATCTTTAATCTGGAATTAAACAGTAGCACTTTCTCTCCAATAGTAAACGTTTTATCCCCACGTAACCTCGAGTCATGCCATCTTTTAGTTCTTTCTTTGTAGATCTTAGTATTTTTGTAGGCCTCATCTCTTAGTTCATAGAGTTCATTAAGTTCCATGAAACGGTTCTTCGTTGCAGCTTCCATATCCATATTACAATTCGTCAAAGCCCAATATGCACTTTGTTCAATTTCGACCGGTAGGTGGCATGCTTTTCCGTATACAAGACGGAATGGAGTGCATCCCGTTGGTGTCTTATAGGCTGTACGGAATGCCCATAAAGCATCATTTAACTTGTCAGACCACCCTTTAGGATTATACCCAGTCGTTTTTTCAAGAATTTGTTTTATAGCTCTATTGGTTACTTCAGTTTGACCATTTGATTGAGGATGGTATGCGGTGGAAACCCTATGATATACTCCATATTTTTGCAAGGCTTTTCCCAGATGGTGATTACAAAAGTGTGTTCCCCTATCACTAATCAATGCTTTAGGAATTCCAAACCTAGAGAACAAACTTTGCAAAAATTTAAGTACTACCTTGCTGTCGTTTGTTGGAGATGCTTGCGCTTCGACCCATTTTGATACGTAATCAACAGCAACCAAAATATATTTATTACCTTTAGATTCAGGGAACGGTCCCATGAAGTCTAATCCCCATATGTCAAAAACTTCAAATACATGGATATAATTTTGCGGCATTTCGTTTCTTGATGTAATATTTCCGGATCGTTGACACGCATCACATCCTTTTATATAATCTTTCGCATCCTCCAACATCGTGGGCCAATAAAATCCCGCATCCAGGATCTTTCTTCTTGTGATGACTGGACCGTGATGTCCCCCTGTTGGCCCTGAATGGCAATGTGCCAATATTGCTGCGATGTCATCATCGTCTACGCATCTTCGTATAATATTGTCAGGACATAATTTAAAGGCATAAGGTTCATCCCAAATATACTCGTTAGCGCGAGTTATAAACCTTCTTTTCTCGTCGGATGTTAGCCCTTTTGGAATTTCATTTGCAACAATAAAGTTTATAAAGTCGGCATACCATGGTCCATTATTATTGCTCTTAATTCCTACCATCATAAGGTGTTCATCAGGAAAGTCATCAGCTATTTCCCTTTCGTCAAGCACCTCCATATCAGGGTTTTCAAGTCTAGATAAGTGGTCAGCAGCTAGATTCTCGGCACCCTTTTTATCTTTAATTTCAATATCGAATCCTTGGAGCAATAAAACCCACCTAATAAGCCTTGGCTTGGCATCCTGTTTATTGAACAAATACTTCAAAGCAGAATGGTCAGTGTAAACCATAGTTTTTGACAATATAAGATATGATCTAAATTTATCGAATGCAAAAACTACTGCTAAAAGTTCTTTTTCCGTGGTGGTGTAGTGTTCTTGGGCATTATTCAATGTTTTGCTAGCATAATAAATTGGCTTAAATTTCTTATCTATCTTTTGGCCAAGTACGGCTCCAACAGCATAATCACTAGCATCACACATTAGTTCAAAAGGCAGATTCCAATCAGGCGAAATTATAATGGGTGCAGAAGTTAGTTTTTCTTTAAGTATATTAAATGCCTTTTTGCAATCTTCAGAAAAATCAAACTTTGCATCCTTTAGCAATAATTGGGTCATAGGCCTAGATATTTTTGAAAAATCCTTTATGAATCTACGATAAAATCCAGCGTGCCCTAAAAAACTTCTAACACCTTTTACGTTAGTGGGGTAAGGTAGTTTAGCAATTACATCAATTTTAGCTTTATCGACTTCTATACCTTTCCCAGAAATCTTATGTCCTAACACAATTCCCTCTCTAACCATAAAGTGACATTTTTCCCAATTAAGAACAAGGTTAGTTTCTTCACACCTAGCAAGCATTTTATCAAGTTTAAAGAGACAATCACTAAATGAGTTACCGAACACCGAGAAGTCGTCCATGAAGACTTCCATAAAGTCTTCTACCATATCATGGAAGATAGCCGTCATACAACGTTGGAAAGTAGCAGGGGCGTTGCATAGTCCGAACGGCATTCTCCTATAGGCGAAGGTTCCATAAAGGCAGGTGAAAGTCGTCTTCTCTTGATCCTCGGGGGCAATGGGTATTTGGAAGAAACCTGAAAAACCATCCAAAAAACAATAATAATCATATCCTGATAGTCTTTCTAACATTTGATCAATAAATGGAAGAGGGAAGTGATCTTTTCGCGTAGCATCATTGAGTTTGCGGTAGTCGATGCAAACTCTCCATCCGGTAACAGTTCTTGAAGGGATTAGCTCATTGTCGTCATTGAGTACTACCGTCATTCCTCCTTTTTTTGGTACAACGTGGGTAGGACTGACCCATGAGCTGTCGGAAATTGGGTAGATAAGTCCGGAGTCAAGTAACTTTACAATTTCATTTTTCACCACATCTTGGACTTTTGGATTCAAACGCCTTTGAGGTTGGATAGTTGGTTTGAATTCATCCTCCATAAGGATTTTATGTGTACAAAATGATGGGCTAATTCCCTTAATATCAGACATACTCCACGCTAATGCTCCTCTTCGTTTATATAGTACCTGCAAAAGAGACTCTTTTTCTTTTGGCGTTAAGTCAGATGCAATAATAACGGGTGAATTAGTATTTCCGTTTAAATAAGCATATTCCAAAGTAGAAGGAAGATCCTTAAGCACAGGTTTAACATTATCAATTTCAGTAGCACTAGCGGAATAAACCTGTTCTTTAATTATATCGCTGCTGTCATCAGATAGATGCGCCGCATCGAGGTTTTCGATGCGCCGCATCGCGTTACATACAGCAGAGTCAGCAGCAAAATTATAATCAACAGTATTCTCATCTACTTGATCTTCTATAGCAATTGCGTTTTCTAAATTTTTAAGCAGAAAAGAATCAAGCAAATTATTCTTTAACAATTTCTGAGTAAATTGATTAATCGTATCATCAGAAACATCGATGTTATAGCATTCATCGTCATCGGATTCATCTTTACTCATAGATTGTTCCATGTTAAACTCAACCTCATCTTTCCCTATGGTAAAAGTTATCTTTTTATTAAAAACATCAATTATGGCCCTAGCAGTGGCTAAAAATGGTCGTCCTAATATTATAGGAGTTCTAGAATTTTCAGGCATATCAAGGATAACGAAGTCGATAGGTAATTCAAATTTATCAACTTTTATTAATATATTTTCCGCTATTCCTAATGGGTATTGTATAGACCTATCAGCTAGTTCTAAGCACATCCTAGTAGGTTTTGGTTCACCAAGTCCTAATTTATCATACATAGAAGAGGGCATAAGACTTATACTAGCTCCTAGGTCGGCTAAGGCATTTTCAATATGCAAATTTTTAATTTGACAAGGAATAGTGAAACTCCCTGGATCTTTTTCTTTAGACGGAAGTTTATTGAGCAATGCCGCTGAGCTTCTTTTCCCCATTGTTATGGTGCAAGCCTCTTCGAGTTTAGACTTGTTTGTAAGCAAGCTTTTCAGATATTTGGCGTATTTTGGCATTTGCACTAGGGCTTCCATAAATGGTATGCTTAGCTGCAGCTGCTTGAGATTCTCCAGGAATTTCTTTTGATAGGCATCTTCTTTCTCTTTCCTTACCCTATGTGGGAAAGGTGGTGTTGATCGTTTAGATTCAACAGAAGGTTCTCTTCTAATTACAGGTTCTAGATCAGTCTCTTTTGGTTGCTCTTGCTCGGGTGATAAAGATTCAGGAAAAAAAAAATTTGGTACTGTCATCCTCGGGTGTCTCTCCGATTTGAAAGGTTGACTTTTCGCCTCTGGTTGTAATTCCTTTCAGATCGTGCCTTACCAAAAGAACCTTGTTAAGCACTGTTGACAATTGGTGCACTTCAATTGCCAAACCATTGATCATATTGTTTTGTTCCTTTAGTAACAGCTCATGACTGCCTTTGAATTCAGTGATAAAGTTCCTTGCTTCATGATGTTCTTGTTCATTGGCTTGAGCGATTAGTAATGCAAACTCTTCCATAGTAAGGTTTCTTTGGGGTCTTCCGAACCAGTTTGGGAAAATATCGAACATTGTTCCTGAAAATTAAGAACAAGAAGATTTCAAAGTAAAAGCTTCCTAGTATAAGGGTAAGTCAGAATATTTTCCGTTCGGAAATTAGAAAAGAATAAAAGTTGCTGATATCTGCAGATGATGCGCCGTATCCAAAGAGTTGGATACGCCGTATCTTATAATCGTTAAAATTTAAGCAGACTTTATTCAGAAAATAGATACGCCGCTTAGAATATATGAATGCGCCGTATCGGATTAATTAATCAAAAATAAGCTTATCTAATTAAAATTAAATGCGTCGTATTAACGAAAGTTAATGCGCCGTATTTTCGTTACGTTTAAAAATAAATATCGATTTTTGATTCAGTAAGATGCGCCGTATCGATATAGATCGATGCGTCGTATCTGTTTAATAATTCGCAAACTGTTTTTAATTAAAATAATAGATACGCCGTATCTACGAAGGCAGATGCGTCGTATGGCGTTAACGTTTAGAAAAAAAAAATTTTATCAAAAGCAGATACGCCGTATCTGCAAAAGCAGATGCGTCGTATTACTTTATCGCTTTTTTAAAAAAAAATTCGTATTAAAAACAGATACGCCGTATCTTGGGGAAAAGATGCGTCGTATCGAATTAATTAAACGCGTTGTATTTTTTTTAAAAATTAAACGCAATACGCCGTATCTGAGAAATCAGATGCGCCGTATCGTTTGATTTAGCACAGTACAACGATAGCAGAACAGAAAAATACGAAAAATAAAAATCAAATAAAACACACGAAAATAAAAACAAATAAAGCAAACAAATAACACAAAACAAATAACACACAGTACAACAAATATGCAAAATAATACAATGATGCAATTAATCTAATAAAAAGAAAAACCTAATTAAAATACTAATCAAATTAACAGATAATAACAATTCAATCCCCGGCAACGGCGCCAAAAACTTGATGCGTGCGATGTGTCGTTGCGGTTTAGCAGTTTTAATGCCTACTCAAGTTTTAAATTTATATTTAGCCGACTTATCAATAACACACACACTTAACGAGCAGTGTACCCGGTCAGTATGAATATAATGGTAAGTAGAGTGTCGATCACTAAGAGTGGAACGTATTATCTCGTTATTCTAATCAGTATTTTAATATCCTAACGCAAGGGGGTTTCAGCCTGAGAGACTGGCACGAATTGTTTGCAATTAAATAATAAAATAAACCAATAGGCACGAATCAGCAAGTAGCACACACGTACACAGATAGATACTCGAGACAATAAGAGGGCTGTCCTTATGATTAAGTAGATTGTCACTTGTTTTATTGATAGCCTTATATGAAGTGTATGTAGTTAACCCTTTCTCGTTGGTCCTAATCTTATCGGCGAGTAAACCCTTAATGATTACTTATGTCTAAAAGTTATTCCTAAGTGATCAATTTAGTAATAACCGTGGGAGCCACATTATGTCCCGCAGTCAAATGCCCGCAAGACACTAATAAACACAGAGGTTATCAATGCACTAATAAGTAGTAACCAAAGACATCAACATATAAACTTTAATTGATGGGAAAGCAAGTATTAAAGGGAGTGCAATCTTTCGTTGTCACATTACACAAGCCACCAATCCTGATGAATTAAAGTTTGCTAACACAATAAAACAAAACTACTTAATGAATTAAACACATGCAGCACCTTCTTACAGCTCTTGTATCTTCGATTTGGGTGTGTCTTGTGCTGCCTCCTTGACTGAATTCTTCCTAGGGTTTTTCCTGTTCGGTCTTCGAAACTCTGATAATGCACACGAAATTCGTCTGGCCTTGGGGTATTTATAGTTTCTGTCTGAGGGAAGATGCGGCGCATCTAAGGAGTAGATGCGGCGCATGTACTTAACTTCACGTGGGGTCCAAGATTATAATATTCAGGAATATTCGTACACCGCCAGAAGATGCGGCGTAACTCCATGATTAGATGCGGCGCATGTCCTCTTGTATCTTGGATCGTATCTGGTGATATCTTGATAGAGATGCGGCGCATGTCATGAGTGAGATGCGGCGCATCTGGAGCAGATTAGTCTTGATCTTCTTCATTTCAGTAGACTCTTAACTTCTTGCACGTTTTGCTCCATAATCAGTCCAAAATCGCTAAGTTTCACCAAATGCTTGTTTTTACCTGAGAATTACAAAAGTAAACGATTAAGTATCAATCCTCATACATAATATAGTAAAACAAGTCAAATAAATAGGATAAATGATAGTAATAAAATGTACTTATTTGAGTTCATCAATAGGTGAAAGAACCAAAATTATGGTTCATCAACTCCAAGATGAAATGAGGTTAATCCTCAATCACATCCTAGAGTGTCTTAACGCTCTTTCTCATCCTCCACAATAGATGATCACATTAGGAGCTTCACATCTTAGGACTTTTTATTTCTAAGTTATTTTTTCTATTCTAGGATTTTTCTTTCTAAGTTATTTTTTATTTTTGCATTTCCTTTTACAACATCTCCATTATTGTCCCATTTTATGACTTTTGTCATACTAATGAATGATGTTTATTAATGTTTTTGTGTTGGTTGTGACTTTTTCTTGTACATTATATCCATGGTGGGTTTGAACTATTTATCACTAACTTTTGTTTTGTAACACTCAAAATCCATGCATCTTATACTTGGCACCCTAACTAGGGGGAGTATTGACCAAGGGGGACCTAATCAAGCTCGGGCTTGCACTACATTCCGCTATGCTTTTCTTCTTTTTGTTTCGACAAAAAGGGGGAGAAAATATTAAACTTAAACTCACACATTTTATACAATTTAAACATCTAAATAGATTTAAACAGTTGCATAAAACTAGTTTAATCTATATTTTTAAAGACTTGCACTTTATTTATCTCACAACTGTAAAACCAAAACCACCTCTACACCTCTCTGGTTTGGCCACCTGCTACCACCTCACACCTCCACCTCACCTCCCCAGATCATAACCTACTCCCCTACTTGCCTCCTCCACCATCATAACCTTCCAATTTTCTTTAATTGCTCCAAACTGCTCTATAGACTTTTGGCGCCAAAAGGTGAATTTGATGGCTAGGATCAATTGCAGTAATCCAATGGCTCAGAAGTGGTGGGATAGATTCAGAGAACACAATGGAACCCAAAATATCTATATATGAAGGCAATGGAGCAGAGAGAAAATGTATGTAGTTTAGTTTTGTAGTGTAGATGTCGACTAGTGTAATTTTCCATTTTCCAGTGCAATTTTTAGTTTAAAAATAATGTACTAAGTATTCTCAGTGTATTTGAAAGTCTTTTAAATCATCAATTTCAGTTTTTAATCTCAATTCAGTTTATGTTAAATTTCATTGGAAATCTCAAATTGCATCAATGTTGTTAACAGTGGTTGTTTAGTGTTCTAAAAGCTTACACAAGCTCATTATAGAGGTTCCATAAGCTCATATAAGAACTCAGTTTAGTTAAGGAAATCAAGAATAGTCAAAAATATAAATAAAATAGGTTGAAAATAAAAAAATCAGTGAAGAAGATGAAAGAAGCAATGGAGCAGAGTATATTTTGGATTGCCCTGGGTTAGTTGCTTCTTGGGAAGCTATAGGAAGTGTTCTTTGGCCTTGGTTCTCAGTTGTGTACTTGGAAGCTTTTGTAAGGCATTTTATGCATTTTTGCTTATTACTGTTCAAGTACTTATTAGCTACTTATCTTTGTGCTTTGATGCTTATTTGGTATATGTTAGTGAGTTTATTACTTTTCATTACCTGTTTGTTCACTAGAATCCTTTGTTGCTCAAATTTTCATTTTCACTGCCATTTTAGCATAACGGTAATTAATGGTGTTTAGTTGTTATCAGTGATGCTTTTGTGCTCAAATAAGTTCATACCATCATAATATAACCTTAATAATCAGTTTCATGGTCTATTAACTTCATTTGCTTGAAAAATCACATTTTCAATCTTTTAAAGGGGTGTTTGGCATAAGCCAGTTTTGGGTCAAAATGGGCAGGAATTTGTCATTGGCAATTTGTGTGTTTTCAATCTCAGCTGATTTAAGTTAATTAAGTTATTTTTAAGTTATTTTTGGGTTCTTAGATTGATTTCATCAGTCCTAGTGTTTTGGTGTTAACCTGAGGTCTGAAACTCAGTAGACAAACTCAAATTAGCCATAAGCTAATTTGAGTTCTTCTTGTCTCACTTCTGACTCCTTAGAGTCTCATTAGTGGTGACCAAAAGTTTTGACCATTTCCACTTTGGTTTGGTTCTTTTGCAAATTCAATTCAGTCAAAAAGAAAACCATTTGCAGTTAACTGTCTTAAACCTTGCAATTTCTTTTTATTGTCTGCTCAGCCTTTTTTTTTTAATCTCACTTCTAAGTTAGTTATATTAGTTTTTAAGTTCCAATTTTCGTTTTGCTAATAGCTTGTCAGTTAGTCTCATTCCATTTCAGCTTATTTTAGATTTTAGAGCTCATTAGATTGCTTATTTAGGTGTGCAAACTGCCTCAGTTGGCTAGAACTCCCCTGCACTTCCCTTGCACCAGTCTCATCTGACCACTTTCACAAGCCCCTAAACTCCTACCCAGTTGAGCTTGTTGCTTGATTCTTGGTGATTTGGATAGCCAGTAGTATAAGCTTGATTTTGCCCACTTCACTTTCCAAAAAACTGCTTATTACAGTGCTTAAAATTAAGCTAGAAGTAGGTACATTAGGCTTCTTTTATGCAAACTTCTCATTACTCGAATTGGCTGACGGCCTGGGCATATTTTAGTTTTTTGAGTTGAATTAGGTTTGTTTAGGCCTATTACACTATACCTGAGCTTTTGGTGCATTCTAGTGCTTATTTGCTTATTTTTGTGCTTATTTCCAAACTGCTTATTAGCCCATTCAGCTTATTAGTGGGCTTATCTAACTTTTTATATTTTTCCTAGTATTCTGCTATCATATAGTATTTACCTTGAATTTTTCAGATTTTTCCCAAGTCATTTACTATTTTTGATCCTTTTAATTAGTTTCTAATAGTTTTTAATTCATAATAAAAAATATAAAAGTTAGAAAAATATAAATCTTTTTTCTAAAATTTTCTTTTATTATTTAGGATTTAAGAAAAATAATTTTGCACTTGTAAGATTAGATTTCCATATATCTCAGTTTTTAGCCCGTTTTTCACTTTATTCTACTTTTTTCGGTGCTTATTTTAAGTTTTCAAAAATATCGTCTTTTATAAAAAGTGCTTATAATTAAGTACTTTAGCAATTTCAAAAATCAAAAATCTAAAATTATCCCGTTTTTATATTTCCCGTTTAGCTTATTTAAGCTATTTTCTTTTATTCCTTAGTATAAATCACTTAAAACCCTTTTCTGTTCAATTATCACCCGATCACAGATTCGTTTTATTTCAGTTTTGACACCTCGTTGGGACTTAACGACCAGGGGATACTCTATACTCCTTTGGTAAATTGCATCGTGCCCTAGATTGTTTGACTCTTGTTGACCATTTACCTGGTCGATATTAGGTGACCGTTTGGGGCCGATCATCCGTTATAGCAAGATTATGATGGTAAGTCGGGATAGTTCGCAGGGATTTGTGAGTGAATCGAGTTGTAAGTCTAAAAGCTACTAAAAGTAAATCTCTAAAAAAAGCAATAATGATAATATGATAATTCAAATGATTAAAACGACACTTGCTTAGACTAATTTACTACTCTTGATAACCATGATTGTGATAACTCTTGTTAAAATGTTGGTTATGATAATTCGTTGGTGGACTAATCTATTGTTCTTACAAGATAAACCTTCGTCAAGATTTTAGTTTATAAAAACAAGCATTAAGTTTAACCAATCAATTCAAGATCAATTCAAGTTTCATAAGTTTGGATTATCAAACTTAAACACAAAAATAATAATTTGCTTAATCAAATAAGCTTAGGAAATGGTCAATACAAAAGGTAACCGATCATAAACAAAAGGTTACAATTGATTGTAAACAACTAATATTTCGACCTTTGAGGTGGTTTTCAATCAATCCAATTTGATAGACAAAAGTATTATTATTACAACCAAAATTAAGTTTTGTCACAACTCGTAATTTCAGGTCATTTTCCAAACCCCTACAATTTACTATTCATGAGTTACTATTCATCAATCACTATTCACTTATCACTATTCATCATTTCACTATTCATCATTTTTGAAGTCAGTTTGAGACTTTGAGAAGTCGTCAAAAATTTTACTATTCATGTGACAATATTCATTCCCGGAGGGAAATCACTATTCACGGGCATCATTCATCATGTCGTAAACTTGGTTTACGGGTATTCAAATGCGCGTAACCAGTTAGGTTTAGCTGCGTATTCATGCATCATCAGTAAAGACACATCATACAGACTAGAGTAGTCTGCATATCATCATTAACATCATTATCATATCAGTTCATGCATGGGTTTGTGTGATTTTCATTAACGTATGCTTAATTGTTTAATTAACGTTACCACTCAGTCATTTCTACTAACATTATACCCAATACTCCCGACAATGATCCTAACACATTTTCAAACTAATTATAATGATATAGAGATTATATTATTACTTTACCCGGTGTTTTTAAACCAATCGCTATATTTTTCGTTTGACGCTTATAACTCCGTCGGTTTACGAAATTTCAATTCGATAATCATTCTAACACCCGATTCTTGCAAGGAATATGGTTTTACAATTTTTACAACTTCGTCGTATTTCATTTCACCTCATCATGATTCATTTCTAGTTAACTCGGTACCCGATAACACTCAATGTATACACTAAACTATCAATACTCATTTAAATGGGGGACAAAGTCTTGCTTAAACATCAAATCCCTTCCATTTTACCCACATGTGCTGCCTCCCTAACCCCCCATTTAGGCTAATGCTTCCAAAAATTCATTAATGAATTACCTTGATTTAATTTCCCTTCCACTAACAACATCACATAACACAAGATCATATTATCTAACCAAGCAATTTCTCTCTTCTTTTTCTTCTTCCCCATTCGGCCAAACCAAGAACACCACCATAAATTCATAAATTTTCCAAGTTAAAATCATGATCAAGCTCCATTTACCTTCCTAGTTAAGGTTTTGTGGTTAAACCTCAAAGTTTCTTGCACATTTTCATCCAAATCAACTCAAATCATCAAGTAAGTTTCAAGAACACATTTTGATCATCTTATACTTTCATTTGATTCATATGTTCATGTATTTTCAAGTTATATTAGTTATTCATGCAAGTTACTTATGTTTTAGATACCACTTTTGCACATAAACTATCTCTAACACTAGATCTATAAGTTTCACTAATGATCTCATGAAATCCACCAAGGTTGGTGATGTTTAGGACCCCATGACACCCTAAGAAGGTGTATGGTAGGATTTGCGAACTTGTGGAGTTGATTTGAAGTAGTATGATCAAGTTTAGAACCAAGAAAATGAGTTTTAACAAGTATAAATAAGGTTCTGTCCAAAATCGTGTAAACTGGAAAACTCAGTAACTTTTGGTATATTTTGGCCTTCATATTCAGAAATTTCTTTCAAAAACGAAACCGTGGCCGCAAGAATCACTAAAAACCGACTTATAACGAAGGAGATATGATTTTTCAAAGTTAGACGACGAAAACTAATTTTCTGAAAATTTAGTTGCTGATCGCCGAGATTCAAAGGACAAAACGAGGCGTTAGACGTGATCTAGACGAACCGACCTACTGAGATTATGTTAGTTCATGTTTATACGAAGCCGTGGATGTAAAGAACGTAGAAAACGAGCTTATAACGGCCGAGTTATTCACGTTTGAAGCCCGACGTACCATGTTCATTTTGACAGCCCACTAATAGAAAGTGTTTTAAGTATAAAAACTAGTGTTTTTGCGAGACATAACATTGTTAGCCGATTTTCTAATTGATCGAGGCGTGTACAATCAAAAGTTAAATGAAACGACATTAATACATTGTTACAAGGTTTTCAAAAACGTCGAGTTTGATCAACTAACACTTAACGTGCAATATTTCACGAAGCCATTTTGGACATATTTTCACAAGTTAAGGAAAATATTAAATTGCGATGAAAACGCTACATTTTGCCGATAGAACACCGAACGAGGATCGTGGAGTACCGTTTCAACATATTTATGCGAAAAGTAGTTTATAACTTAACGAGACGTCAAAAGTGTATTTTTCGTCGATAAACGTTATTTTCAAAACTAACAAGTGGTATCGTTAACATACGTATTTGCATGTGTTGCATTGTATCATTGCTTACATTGGATCACATCATTCATAATAGGTCGCGGTTAGAGACCGAGCTTTATTTCATCATATCCATCATTGTCATTGTTGCTATATCATACCAGGTGAGTTTTCATAGCCCCGTTTTCAATTGTTTATTTGATTTCTAAACTCTCGGGGGAGAATACATTGCACCATTTTCATATGCGGACCAAAGTATACAAACTCATTCCATTGCTTAAGTTACATCATTGCCAGATTAAAGTCCCCTTTTATTATCATGAACCGTTAATTGTTAGCAAGCGAGAGTGAGTGAATAGATCTATTGAGGGTGACTCCTTCGTTCAGGTTGGTAACACCAACTGGTCAAACGAACGCATTTCATTTCTTCATATTGAGTGATTGGCAAACACTCGGTTGGGGCATTTCATTCAGTCTAGCTTCGGTGTCATGAGCTTAGAGCTAATGTATCATTTTTATGTGGCATGGTTTTGTCATACACTTTATACTTGTGGTATCCGTACAACAATTCATTTACATAAACCTATGATCTCACCAACATTTTTGTTGACCATTTTTAGCAATGTATTTTCAGGTAATTAAGGTATCGCATGTTGGCTTGCATATGGACACATCATGGAGTCGCGGAGCCGACGCGTCTCACTTTATATTTTATGCACTTATCCATCGTTTGAATTGTATGAACTTGTTTTATGAAAACCTGTTTCACCTTTTGGGACCTAGCTTTGTAACTCTGAATGTTTTTAAATAATCAAACGATGTATTTTCTAAACGACACTTTAGGTTGTTCAATATAACTGCAACTTTGGTGCTATGACCATTCGCGCCCCTGAATGCTTCATTCTGCTGCAAGTCACGAAATTTGTGGGTGTGACAGATTGGTACCAGAGCAAAGGTTATAGCGAACTAGGTTGTCCATTATATCCTAGACTATAGCTGCACCATCATAGCATCTCATCATTGTAGCATAAGTGCATATTCATTATATCACATGTAGTGATTGCGATTTCATACATATATCATTTCATCATAACTCACATTGTGTAAATGTTTATTTACTTTTATTTCACATCTATTGTCTCAGTGATGTCTTCGGATTCACACCCTATTGTTATCTCATCGGACTCTGAGTCAGACGATACTCCCTCACTACCCACTGTCATTTTGTCATCAGTGGAGCCTACTCCACAAATTTCACCTGTGGTGTTAGAGGCCGAGACAGAACCCTTTGAGGAGGGGGAAGTCGTGCCTACCCCACCACTGTCACCTGTGATCCGTCGTGGTCCCAGAGTTGTTCCAGTTATCCAGCCAGGAGAGTTTGTACCCTATGGTCGAGTTTACCGTACATATCCAGGTGGGCCGCGCATGAAGCGCACTGCTGCTAAGCGGGTTCATCGTCTCACTGTCAGGTCACCAGCTGCATTTGTATCCCTACCACCACCATCATCACTTACTTCATCTCATCCACTCCGTCGCCGCTTGACAGCAAGGAGGAGTGTGGCATTCAGTACACCATCACCATTATCACCCTTACCATCCTTATCATCATTGTCTCCACCATTGCCATCCCTATCAGCACCACAGATGCCATCAGCACCAGTTCATACCAGGGATCCTACTCCTATGTCAGACCTACCGCTCAAGAAGCGGGCACGTCTTGATATTCCATCACCAGATACTTCAGATGCCACAGAGACAACACCACCCAGCAAATTCGAGGTTGGTGAGAGCTCGAGGGCTGCTGCTGACAGACTGCTTACTGCTACTACATTTGACTCGCGACTAGATCAGCTTCAGGGAGAGATTGACAGGGCATTAGCTCATTTAGATGAGACCCCAGTGAGCCGTATTGAGGCCATAGAGGAGGAGGTCGAGGGATTGATCCAGGGCAGGGTTGCCATTGATGTGTCACACCAGGGTTTAGAGGCTCGTCAGTTAGAGAGTTCAGAGCATATCACCCAGCTGAGGCAGGAGATGCCTGAGTTGTTCGACAGGGCACAGATGTCCCAAGATGAGCATCATCGCCAGGCCGGTGATTTATCTTCTGTTCAGGCTAGGATGTCTGCATCAGAGACTAGGGAGACTGATCTTCAGCTTCGAGTTCAGCACCTAGAGGAGATCGCTATTGCTATATCTAGGGATCTTCAGAGGATTTTCCGCAGGCTAGATGGAGCACCCGGAGGAGGTGCCTAGTGTTAGACCTTTATCATGTAGCTTGTACATTATTATCCTAGTCCCGGGGTGTGGGACATAGTTAGGACTTGTTGTCTTTTGCTTGTAGTACAAACAAATATATCAAGTGTGACTCTACTATGCAGGATTTTCGTTGTGCTATTTTATAATATCGGTCTGCGTAACCGAAATTTTCATGTATTATATTCATGTGCGTTGTGATTATATTTATGATGTTTCGTTGTGGTTTCATTGTATTTATACATGTTGTGGTTGTATTTATACGTGTTGTGGATGTATATACATGTTGTGGTTGTATATATTGTGTATGATGATCGTTTTCTATTGTGGATTCTCATTGTTGTTATCTTTTGTGATTGTGAAGAATTATGCCACCCAAAAGAGCCACTACTTGCTATGACACCAGCCGAAGTCAGAAAGTTTGTTGCCGACAGTATAGAGGCTGCATTGGTTACAGAAAGAGCTGCCGTAGCTGCAGCTGCTGCTGAAGCCGCTTCCGGGCAGAGACCGCGGAAGCCGCAGGAACAAATACCAATGGTGCAAATGGTCGTAAATGTACGTACAAGGATTTCAAGAGTGGTGATCCGGAAAAATTCAAAGGCACTGAAGGGGCCACTGCCATGATCCGATGGTTTGAAAAGACAGAATTAGTATTCCTTCTATGCAACTGTCCAGAGGACAGCAAAGTTAAGTTTGCTACTAGTACACTCGTTGGGGAAGCTATGTCATGGTGGAATTCGTATGCAAACCTATGGGAATGGAGAATGCTCACAAGCTTACATGGGACGAATTCAAGAAGTTGCTGACAAAGAAGTTTTGCCCACGAACAGAAGTGAAAAAGATGGAAACAGAGTTTTATGAGCTAGTAACAACAGGTAATGATATCGAGACATATATTAGAAGGTTTCAGGAATTGGCAGCATTATGTCCGACAATGGTTCCGGACACTGAGAAGCTATTAGAGAATTTCATTGGAGGATTACCTCACAACATCCGTGGTGATGTGATTTCTTTTGACCTGCAAACATTGGATGAGGCAATCAGAATGTCTCAGAAACTCATGGCTCAGATAGTGAAGAAAGGAACTACCTCAAACAACAACAACAACAACACCAACAGTAACCGTAACTACAACAACAATTCCAACAACTACCGAAACAACAACAACTATAACAGCAACCGAAACAATTCCAATAACAACAACAACAACAAAAAGAAATCGGGATAACAACCAGAGTAGCAATGTTACTCAACCACCACCCAAGAGACAGGAAACTGCAAAAGCCTATGTTGCAGGTCAAGCTGAGAAAAGAGGTTACAATGGTACTTTACCCAAGTGCAACAAATGTCAAACCCATCATAACCCCGGAAATTGTCCGAATCCGTGTGGGAACTGTAAGAAAGTTGGTCATTCGACCAGGGATTGCAAAGCTCCGATTGTGGTTGATAATCAGAAACCCCCAGCAACATGTTTTGGTTGTGGAGAAGTTGGACACTTCAAGAAAGAATGTCCAAAAGGAAAGAATCAGGGAAACAATAACCAAGGTGGAACAGCTAGAGGAAGAGCTTATGTCCTTGGAGGAGAAGATGTCAGGGAGGACCCGAATGTCGTTACGGGTACGTTCCTCATTAATAATCGTTATGCATCCATAATATTTGATTCAGGAGCCGATAGAAGTTTTGTTTCTAATGCATTTGCACCATTACTCAACATTGAACCAACCACATTAGACACTCCATATCACATTGAACTAGCTAATGGTAGTTTAGGTGGCACCGACACGATCATTCGTGGTTGCACTCTCAATTTTCTCAATCACCCGTTCAATATAGATCTCATGCCAGTAGAACTTGGAAGTTTTTGACATTGTCATCGGAATGGATTGGTTATCTCGACATCATGCCAGAATCATCTGTGATGAAAAAGTTGTTCAACTTCCTTATGATGGCGAAACATTGGTCGTTCACGGAGAACGCAGTGGGACTAGACTCAGCATCATCTCGTGCATTAAAACAGATAAATACATAAAGAAGGGTTGTTATGCATTCTTGGCTCATATCACAGAAAAGAAGTCGGAGGAGAAGCGACTTGAGGATGTGCCAACAGTTAAAGATTTTCCAGAAGACTTACCAGGACTTCCACCTACTCGCCAAGTCGAATTTCAGATTGACTTAGTACCGGGAGCTGCACCAGTTGCGCGAGCACCTTATCGACTTGCACCTTCAGAAATGCAAGAGTTGTCGAACCAATTGCAAGAGCTCTTGGATAAAGGATTCATTAGGCCGAGTTCCTCGCCTTGGGGAGCACCGGTTTTGTTTGTAAAGAAGAAAGATGGATCTTTCAGGATGTGTATTGACTATCGAGAGCTAAACAAATTAACAGTGAAGAATCGTTATCCACTTCCCAGGATCGACGATTTGTTTGATCAGTTGCAAGGTTCTAGTTATTACTCCAAGATCGACTTGAGATCGGGTTACCATCAGCTTAGGGTTCGGGAAGGAGATATCCCGAAGACAGCATTCAGAACACGCTATGGCTATTATGAATTTCAGGTAATGTCGTTCGGACTAACCAACGCACCAGCTGTGTTCATGGATCTCATGAACAGGGTGTGCAAGCCATATCTGGATAAGTTTGTGATCGTATTCATTGACGATATCTTGATTTACTCAAGGAGTGAAGAAGAGCACCGAGAACACCTCAGAACAATTTTAGAGCTACTCAAGAAAGAGAAACTGTACGCCAAATTTTCGAAGTGTGATTTTTGGATCAGAAGAGTACAATTTCTTGGTCACGTCATGGATAGTCAGGGACTACAGGTTGATCCAGCAAAGATTGAGGCAGTTAAAGATTGGGCAACACCAAAAACTCCCACAAAAATTCGTCAATTCTTAGGACTTGCCGGATATTACAGAAGGTTCATTGAAGGGTTTTCCAAGATAGCTAAGCCACTGACCAAGTTGACACAAAAGAACCAGAAGTACGATTGGGGAGAAAAGCAAGAGACCACTTTTCAGTTATTGAAACAGAAACTTTGCAGCGCGCCAATTTTGTCATTGCCAGAAGGGATTGAAAACTTCGTGGTATATTGTGATGCTTCACACAAAGGATTTGGGGCAGTGTTAATGCAAAACGAGAAGGTGATAGCTTATGCATCTCGTCAGCTTAAGAAGCATGAGAAGAATTACACTACTCACGACTTAGAGTTGGGTGTCGTGGTTTTCGCACTCAAGATTTGGAGGCATTATCTTTACGGAACAAAGTGTGTAGTATTTACAGACCACAAAAGCTTACAATACATTCTTGACCAGAAGGAACTTAACATGAGGCAATGTCGTTGGTTGGAACTACTTAGTGATTACGACTGTGAAATCAGATATCACCCAGGAAAAGCCAATGTTGTGGCAGATGCACTCAGTCGGAAAGAAAGACTCAAGCCTTTGAGAGTCAGATCATTGGGAATGACTATTATTTCACCACTACCATCAAAAATCCTCGAGGCCCAAGTCGAGGCACTCAAGGAAGAAAATCTACCAAGTGAAACACTCAAAGGAATGCAAGATAATGCAAACGGTTTAGTAAGGAGATCAGATGGAACGTTATGCTTCAAGGATAGAAGCTGGATACCTCCCTATGGTGGAATACGAGAGTTGATCATGCACGGATCACACAAGTCGAAGTACTCTATTCATCCAGGATCTGATAAGATGTATCAGGATCTCAAAAAGCTTTATTGGTGGCCAAATATGAAAGCAGAGATAGCTACGTATGTCAGAAAATGTCTTACTTGTGCGAAAGTGAAAGCCGAGTACCAGAAGCCATCAGGATTACTTCAGCAACCGGAAATTCCACAGTGGAAATGGGAACGCATTACAATGGACTCTGTCACTAAACTTCCCAAAACATCAGGAGGTTACGATGCTATTTGGGTAATAGTTGATCGTCTCACCAAGTCAGCCCATTTCATTCCAATCAAAGAGACTTATACTATGGATCAGCTCACTAGACTTTACGTCAAGGAAATAGTCTCAAGGCACGGAGCACCAATTTCTACCATTTCTGACAGAGACAGTCGCTTTACTTCAAACTTTTGGGAGTCATTGCAAGATTCATTTGGGACTAAACTAGACATGAGTACCGCCTATCACCCTCAGACCGATGGTCAGAGCGAGAGAACGATTCAGACATTGGAAGACATGCTCAGGGCATGTGTCATTGACTTTGGAAATGGTTGGGCTAACCATTTGCCATTGATCGAGTTCTCATACAATAACAGTTATCACTCGAGCATAAAATCCGCACCATTCGAGGCACTCTACGGTCGTAAGTGCAGGTCCCCAGTTTGTTGGGCCGAAGTTGGTGATGTACAACTAACTGGTCCAGAGTTAGTCAGAGAAACAACAGAAAAGATAGTCCAGATTAGAGAAAGACTCCAAACAGCCAGAAGCCGACAGAAAAGTTACATCGATGTTCGACGCAAACCATTAGAATTTCAGGTTAGAGACTGTTGGGAATTATAATTTGATATTTACAAAACTATATATGCCGAAATGAAGACAAATGAAACAATAGGGACTTAATGTAATATTTAGTTATCTTCTTGAGAAAGTTAGGTTTTTGTGTAAACCCTATTTATAAAGGGTGTAGGCGGCAGTATGTTAGTATCATAGAAAAATGTAGATCTCTCCAATGAGAGTCGAATAGCAAACGTGTGATTGTACACGTTTGTTTGTAGCAGTTAGTTTTATTATTATTCAATAAAGAGGCGCCTTGGTTCAAATAAATTACAACCTTGTTCAATAATGATGATTGTTTTGTGTTTATCCGATGCGTATGTAATCATTGTTATTGTTCCTGGATGGAGTTAAACGATCTTCAACATGTGGTATCAGAGAGGGTTGCTCTCGATATCTAGGATCTACAAGGTTGTTACTATCTATGAGAAGCAGATTCAAAGAAGGAGCAGATTCGAAGCAGATCTGATGTTTGTAAAATTCTGAGGTAATTGATTATTTATGGTATCGACATATTATTCTTCATTTATTGGTATTCTGGTACTACATATTTTATAGGGCATGTGATATTCTGACCCTCCCTATAATCACTATACTGACCCTCCCTATAAGCAAGTACAAAGTACATTTGTACCTTTCTGGTACATTTGTACTTTGTTGTACTTTTTTTTTTTTTTTCGATTTGTAACTTTTTTTTTTTTTTTTTTTTTTTTTTTGTCGATTTGTAAAACTTTTTTTTAATTTTTATTATTTTTTTTTTTTGTAATGTTTTTTTTATGTGTTGTTTTGGCAATCAAAGTACCTTTTTTTTTTCTTTTGTCGATTTGTAATACTTTTTTTTTTTTTTTTTTTTTTGTAATGTTTTTTTTATGTGTTATTTTTTAGTGTAATGTTTATTTTTTTTACACGTTAAACAACTACAACAACAACTGTGTTTCTATTTAATTAACACATTAATTTTTTTTATTTCGAAATTAATTTTTTTTAATACTTTTTTTTTGTAATGTTTTTTTTTATGTGTTATTTTTGAGTGTAATGTTTATTTTTTAGAAAAATAATTTTTTTTATATTAATTTTTTTTTTCGAAACTAAATTTTTGTATTTCGAAATTAAATTTTTTTTATTTCGAAATTAAAATTTTTTTATTTCGAAATCAATTTTTTTTTAAATAAACTTTTTTTACAAATTTTTTTCGGAATTTTTTTTTTTAGAAAAATAATTATTTTTTATTTCGAAAATAATTTTTTTTTCCATTATTGTTAATATATTTTTACAACTTTTTTTTTAACGTCCCGTAAAAAAAGAGGTACACGACAAAAATTAAATGCAAAAGTAAATATTTACTTTTTCTAACCCATTGGAATTAAATGTTTTGTACCACAAAACAAGAAAAAAAAAAAAAAAAAAAAAAAAAAAAAAAAAAAAAAAAACCGTGAAGGGGCAGAAAAAGGTAACTCAAGTGGGGAAGAAAAAGGTAACTCAGAAAAAGGTACTATGGTGGCAGAAAAAGGACACCTCCCTAGGGTAGGGAGGGCCTAGGGTAGGGAGGGTCCGGTTAGTATGACCCATTTTATGGATCTGTGAATGAAAAGAATATAATTATTGCGGCGCATGTGCAATAAAGGACTATGATATATTAATTCTGTTTTCGATATCACCATGATTGGCTGTTTCAAAATCAATAAACCTCATATTCAATTAATGTTATGAATCGATTAATTGGGTTTTGTCGGGACTGTGATTATTAAATTGGTTTGTCTATTAGTGATTGTGGGGCTGGAGGTTAAGATCTGATTGGTTGATTTGTTTATTTACCTCGTACTACATTGTCGTATAGTACATGCTATTGCCAATTGAGGTTTAATTATGGGACAAGTTATACAAGCCCCCAAAAACTAGTATCCAAGCGCGCCCCCCCCCCCCCCCCCCCTTTTTTGTTTTTTTTTATTTTTTTTATTTTTTTTTTATTTTTATAATTTTATTTATATCAAAAAACTATAAACCTGAAAGTACGGAATAGAAAATATAAAGTTTAATATGTCAAACGCTAAAAACTGTCAGAAACTGGGAACAGAAAACTGTATTATACTGCAAAATAAAAGGAATATTCCCTTTGTCCCCTATGATTTGACATCATAGGGGGGGCTTGTATAGTATAACCCTTAATTATTTACAAGTGGATCAGTGGATGTCAAAAGTTAATGCGCAAGTGGGGATGGAAATCTGTTTGTCGCTTGTAACTTGGTTAATTCTGGTCTGTGTTGATTTTAAGACTGCTGCTACATCATTAATTCTGGTTGGTCTTCGCTGTTAAGTCTGCTCTCGGAAAGTTAAGTCTGTTCACCAGACTTAATTAATTCTGGTATTCGAATATTAATTATGCTCTCTCATTATTAATACTGCTGCGTTTTTGGTTAATGTTGCTTGTTAATACTGCTCGGAATTCGTTTGTACTGCTAGAGCAGTTGTGGATCGCGAACAGGAAACTTTATTTTATGGCTTGTTTTGGTGATTATTTGAAGAAGAAAAGTGAATATGATTTATTTGATGTTGTAGTTGAGTTCCACAGGTGCGCGTTCTTATGTTTGTGTGTTATTGCGGTGACAAAGACTTGATGAATCTAGCAAGGATGTGTGATCTACAAATTAGGGTGCGTAATGCTCACATTTGCTATCACTTAAAGGAGTTACATTGTAGTGCTCAGTGTCTCATATAGTTGAGGATTTATCAAGAGGTCCTGGTAGCCTACTTCTAGGGATAAGTTTGGAGTCACGTGGATAGTGCAAGATATAAGACGCAAGTTTAGGAAATTCAACTTCTTCATCAAGTTTGTTATAATCGGTTTTCTTCATCAGTGATCATTTCATAAAGCCTATGGAGTTCGTGATTCAAGAGATGGTAAACATGCTTAGTTTCAGGGGAAGCTTGTTTAACCATCTACATGCACCACTTAAGGGGAAGCGTTTTGATTCAAGTTGCATTAAAGACCCCTATTCGATGATTACAAAAGGGGAAGATGATTGTGTTGCAGCTTATCGTGGGTGGTGACATGTTCAAGAAGATTGTTTCATGGAGAAAGTTTTGTAATATCAAATAGGGGAAGATTGTTGGAATTATAATTTGATATTTACAAAACTATATATGCCGAAATGAAGACAAATGAAACAATAGGGACTTAATGTAATATTTAGTTATCTTCTTGAGAAAGTTAGGTTTTTGTGTAAACCCTATTTATAAAGGGTGTAGGCGGCAGTATGTTAGTATCATAGAAAAATGTAGATCTCTTCAATGAGAGTCGAATAGCAAACATGTGATTGTACACGTTTGTTTGTAGCAGTTAGTTTTATTATTATTCAATAAAGAGGCGCCTTGGTTCAAATAACTTACAACCTTGTTCAATAATGATGATTGTTTTGTGTTTATCCGCTGTGTATGTAATCATTGTTATTATTCCTGGATGGAGTTAAACGATCTTAAACAGAGACAAAGTCATGTTGAAGGTCTCGCCTTGGAAGGGCGTGATACGATTCGGGAAACGCGGGAAGATGAACCCGAGATACATTGGGTCATTCAAGATTCTGGAAAGGATTGGTCCGGTAGCATACAGGCTTGAGCTTCCGTCAGAGCTCAGCAATGTACATAACACGTTTCATGTCTCAAACCTCAAGAAATGTCTTTCAGACGAAACGCTCGTAATCCCATTGGAAGAAATTCAGATCGATGATAAGCTTAACTTTGTGGAAGAACCAGCAGAAATCATGGACCGAGAGGTCAAACAGTTGAAACAAAGTCGAATTCCGATCGTCAAAGTTCGCTGGAATTCTCGCAGAGGTCCTGAGTTTACTTGAGAACGGGAAGACCAGATGCGACTCAAATACCCACATCTTTTCACCGAGATCACTCCAGAGACCAACATCAGCTGAATTCAGGGACTGAATTCCTTTTAGGGTGGTCGACTGTCACAACTCGTAATTTCAGGTCATTTTCTAAACCCCGACAATTTACTATTCATGAGTTACTATTCATCAATATCTATTCACCGATCACTATTCATCATTTCACTATTCATCATCTTTGAATTCAGTTTGAGACTTTGAGAAGTCATCAAAAATTTTACTATTCACGTGACACTATTCATTCCCGGAGGGAAATCACTATTAACGGGCATCATTCATCATGTCGTAAACTTGGTTTACGGGTATTCAAATGCGCGTAACCAGTTAGGTTTAGCTGCGTATTCATGCATCATCAGTAAAGACACATCATACAGACTAGAATAGTCTGCATATCATCAGTAACATCATTATCATATCAGTTCATGCATGGGTTTGTGTGATTTTCATTAACGTATGCTTAATTATTTAATGAACGTTACCACTCAGTCATTTCTACTAACATTATACCCAATACTCCCGACAATGATCCTAACACATTTTCAAACTAATTATAATGATATAGAGAATATATTATTACTTTACCCGGTGTTTTTAAACCAATCGCTATATTTTTCGTTTGACGCTTATAACTCCGTCGGTTTACGAAATTTCAATCCGATAATCATTCTAACACCCGATTCTTGCAAGAAATATGGTTTTACAATTTTTACAACTTCGTCGTATTTCATTTCACCTCGTCATGATTTATTTCTAGTTAACTCGGTACCCGATAACACTCAATGTATACACTAAACTATCAATACTCATTTAAATGGGGGACAAAGTCTTGCTTAAACATCAAATCCCTTCCATTTTACCCACATGTGCCGCCCCCTAACCCCCCATTTAGGCTAATGCTTCCAAAAATTCATTAATGAATTACCTTGATTTAATTTCCCTTCCACTAACAACATCACATAACACAAGATTATATTAGCTAACCAAGCAATTTCTCTCATCTTTTTCTTCTTCCCCATTCGGCCAAACCAAGAACACCACCATAAATCCATAAATTTTCCAAGTTAAAATCATGATCAAGCTCCATTTACCTTCCTAGTTAAGGTTTTGTGGTTAAACCTCAAAGTTTCTTGCACATTTTCATCCAAATCAACTCAAATCATCAAGTAAGTTTCAAGAACACATTTTGATCATCTTATACTTTCATTTGATTCATATGTTCATGTATTTTCAAGTTATATTAGTTATTCATGCAAGTTACTTATGTTTTAGATACCACTTTTGCACATAAACTATCTCTAACACTAGATCTATAAGTTTCACTAATGATCTCATGAAATCCACCAAGGTTGGTGATGTTTAGGACCCCATGACACCCTAAGAAGGTGTATGGTAGGATTTGCGAACTTGTGGAGTTGATTTGAAGTAGTATGATCAAGTTTAGAACCAAGAAAATGAGTTTTAACAAGTATAAATAAGGTTCTGTCCAAAATCGTGTAAACTGGAAAACTCAGTAACTTTTGGTATATTTTGGCCTTCATATTCAGAAAGTTCTTTCAAAAACGAAACCGTGGCCGCAAGAATCACTAAAAACCGACTTATAACGAAGGAGATATGATTTTTCAAAGTTAGACGACGAAAACTAATTTTCTGAAAATTTAGTTGCTGATCGCCGAGATTCAAAGGACAAAACGAGGCTTAGACATGATCTAGACGACCCGACCTACTGAGATTATGTTAGTTCATGTTTATACGAAGCCGTGGATGTAAAAAACGTAGAAAACGAGCTTATAACGGCCGAGTTATTCACGTTTGAAGCCCGACGTACCATGTTCATTTTGACAGCCCACTAATAGAAAGAGTTTTAAGTATAAAAACTAGTGTTTTTGCGAGACATAACATTGTTAGCCGATTTTCTAATTGATCGAGGCGTGTACAATCAAAAGTTAAATGAAACGACATTAATACATTGTTACAAGGTTTTCAAAAACGTCAAGTTTGATCAACTAACACTTAACGTGCAATATTTCACGACTAGTTTCACGGCTTATTTTCGGCTTATTTTACAGTTAAGGAAAATATTAAATTGCGATGAAAACGCTACATTTTTCCGATAGAACACCGAACGAGGATCGTGGAGTACCGTTTCAACATATTTATGCGAAAAGTAGTTTATAACTTAACGAGACGTCAAAAGTGTATTTTTCGTCGATAAACGTTATTTTCAAAACTAACAAGTGGTATCGTTAACATACGTATTTGCATGTGTTGCATTGTATCATTGCTTACATTGGATCACATCATTCATAATAGGTCGCGGTTAGAGACCGAGCTTTATTTCATCATATCCATCATTGTCATTGTTGCTATATCATACCAGGTGAGTTTTCATAGCCCCGTTTTAAATTGTTTATTTGATTTCTAAACTCTCGGGGGAGAATACATTGCACCATTTTCATATGCGGACCAAAGTATACAAACTCATTACATTGCTTAAGTTACATCATTGCCCAGATTAAAGTCCCCTTTTATTATCATGAACCGTTAATTGTTAGCAAGCGAGAGTGAGTGAATAGATCTATTGAGGGTGACTCCTCCGTTCGGGTTGGTAGCATCAACTGGTCAAACGAACGCATTTCGTTTCGGTCATATTAGAGTGATTGGCAAACACTCGGTTGGGGCATTTCATTCAGTCTAGCTTCGGGGTCATGAGCTTAGAGCTAATGTGTCATTTTTATGTGGCATGGTTTTGTCATACACTTTATACTTGTGGTATCCGTACAACAATTCATTTACATAAACCTATGATCTCACCAACATTTTTGTTAACCATTTTTAGCAATGTATTTTCAGGTAATTAAGGTATCGCATGTTGGCTTGCATATGGACACATCATGGAGTCGCGGAGCCGACGCGTCTCACTTTATATTTTATGCACTTATCCATCGTTTGAATTGTATGAACTTGTTTTATGAAAACCTGTTTCACCTTTTGGGACCTAGCTTTGTAACTCTGAATGTTTTTAATTAATCAAACGATGTATTTTCTAAACGACTTTAGGTTGTTCAATATAACTGCAACTTTGGTGCTATGACCAGTCACGCCCCTTAATGCTTCATTCCGCTGCAAGTCACGAAATTTGGGGGTGTGACAAGTTTCTTTGTTTAACCAAGAATAATAGATAAAAACAATCACTCATAGACAAGTGATTATAACTAGTTGAATAACAATAAACCTTTTGACCTTCAGAATTACTAACAACTAGTCAAACTTGATTAACAAATGTCACTATGAAACTTAAGCACAATTGGATCTTTAAATTAACTTGAAATTGAATTAAAACATGTTATCACAATCATACGCAAATCATTAAGTAATAGACATCATCTAAGCAAGTGCACAAAGGAACTAGCCACTCACAGCAAACATAAACATAAACTCAGAATTTTGAACATTAAAAGCAATAATTAAAAGTCTTACAATGATTGGAATAAGATTAAAAATGATAAGGTAATGATACCCAAAGTATTGGTGTTGACTTCTTGATGTCTTGATCTCCAAATGTTGACTCCTTGGTCTTCCAAAGTTTCCTGGACTTCTAAGGATGAAATTAAGAGCTTTTGAGAGAGTATTTTGAGAGTGGTTGATGATTAGAGAGTTAATTGGTTATTGTGTGTGTATTGCCTCCTTTAACACTTCACAAATTGCTCTATTTATACTACTCTCAAGGCCTAGGGTATTAAATGTTTCAACTTGGCAAACAAGCAGAATGGAATGGCCTAGAATATTCAATAGAAGGCCTTAGAATCGTTGGTATGAAGATAGGAATCTTAGTGATGAAGTTTGGGCAAAACAGGTTCCTCCAACCGATCGGTTGGTCTTCAAAAGTAGCCTCCACCCGATTCGGTTACGGGCTTCGTCCGATCGGATGGAGGGCTGCTGTGGGTTCAATTTTGGACTTTTTGGTGTTTGGCTTGTATCTTTCTCATAGTTCTTTGTTCTTCATCCAAACTTGATCTTTTCTTTGTCTTGGAACTTGTCAACTTGGAACAATGAATACTTGGATTTTCGTTCTTTGAAATGCCTTTTCGGAGTGGATCTTTGACATGGAAATCTTTGTACGATCATAAATATTTCCTTCTTCCTCATTCTTTCACTTTTTCTTCCTTTTTCCTGTACTTGGCTACATATACTTTGCAAACATACATTGGTGCGATTAAGTAACAAAAGCATATAAATATAACCAAATAATATATACAAAAGCAGGAATAACGCTACTAAAAACATGCACAATTTGAGCGTTATCAGTATGTTTACATCATGGCATGCATCATCTTTGAGATCTTTGGAAGATATGATGTATATCTTGTTTAGATTGTTACTCAAAGAATCATGGAAAGATATGGAAATCTTGTAGGATGCTAAAAGATATCTTGGAAAGATTTTTGTAGTCTAAAGATATCTTGGAAGATTTTTGTAGATTTTCTGACAGGGTCGCGCGGAACCAAATGGTTACACGGACGGTCCCATAATTTGGTTCCATCCCATCCGTGGCTTGCTGAGGCATCTTTCCTATAAATAGCAAGCCACACATTGCTGTTTACTCATCACTTACAAGCATAAACAACATCATATATTTTTTAATTAATATTTAACTCATTCATATTTCATTTTAGTGAACTTCTTTGTAGCAAGAAGATCAAAGCATTACAAGCTTCAACAAAACATTGCAAAGCTTGTCAGTTTATCATTGTGTGAATTATTGTTATTCATACATCATTGTTTGTACCAAACTCTCATAAATATCTGTAGTGATTGGTTAGTATTTTAGTCCTCAAAATATGTAGTGTGACGAGAGTGGTTGTGCCCTTGTAAAAGAACTCGACATCTAGCTTTGTGTTGGAAATATTGTAAGCGAACTGTAAAGGTTTTCTCCGCCGGATAAAGGAGCTTGTTGACTAGTGAAGAAAACTCTCAAGTTGGATACTCGGGGAGTGGAGTAGGGCAAGGAAAAGAGTCCTTGTAGACCGAACCACTATAAACACTCGTGTTGTGGTTTGATCATTTCTTTCTTGCACTATACTTATTTGTTATTTTGTTTGCATACATTAAGTCATTTCATACAAACATAACAAAGAAAAAGAAATTAAAAACGGTAAAACTATTCAACCCCCCTTCTAGTTTTCCACAATACCAATTGTGAGTTAGTTTGAGTTTAATATTCTCCCCCTTTTTGTCGAAACAAAAAGAAGAGAAGCGTAGCGGAATGTAATGTAGTGCAAGCCCGAGCTTGATTAGCTCCCCCTTGGTCAATACTCCCCCTAGTTGGGGTGCCAAGAAAATGGATTTTGAATGCTACAAAACAAAGGTTAGTGATAAATAATCCAAACCAACCATTTATATAATAACACAACCAACACACAAAAGAAATAAACATCATTCATTAGTAAAATTTTTATGACAAAAGTCATAAATGGAGACAATAATGATGATGATTTAAAAGGAATGCAAAAATAGAAGATAACTTAGAAAAGAAAAATCCTAGAAAAATAGAAAAATAAAATCCTAAATAAAAAGTCCTAATAACTTCTATTGTGGTGGAGGATGGGAGAGAGCGCTAAGACGCTCAAGGATGTGAGTGAGGATGAACCTCATCTCATCTTGGAGTTCTTGAACCATAATCTTGGTTCTTTCACTTATCCTCGCGGTTCTCTCACAATTAGAGCAATCATGGCAGGGAAAGTTTGGAGGTAGACTAGGTTCATTTGTTGGTGGTGGTGGTGGTGGAGCATTGTTTGATTGGTGGTTGGGATTTGGTGGTGGAGCATTGGTTGATTGGTGGTTGGGATTTGGTGGAGCTATGATTGAAGAGAGCAAGGTGGTTTGAAGTTGCATAGCTTCATGGAGGTGAGAGTCCACCATATTGGAGAAGGCATAGAGGTTATCAAGTTGATCATTGATCTCCTCTTGAGTTTGTGGGGGATCAACCCACATGGATTCCTCAATGTCCCTAAGAGTAGGGGAAAAGGATTGAGGTTGTTGAGGTGGTGGAGCATGGTCTACATATAGTGGCCCATGGATGTCCCTATAAATAGGGTGAAAAAGTAGAGGTTGAGGTTGAGATGGTTCACTATGAAAAGGCTCATTGGGCATAAAAGATGCCCGTGGTTGTTCATGAGCAATATGCTCGATTGATGCAAATGATGGAAGAGGTGGTGGATTTGATGATCTTGGTGGTAAGTCTTCTAAGTTCTCCAAAAATGGATGATGAAAAGTTGGTGGTGTAGCAAAAAGTTCAATGGGTTCAAGTTTTGGAGACTTGGGAGGTGATGGTGATTTTGGTGGTTGTGATGGAGCAGGAGGTGGTGTGGTGGCTAATGGTGTTTTGGTTGGTGGTGGAGTAGTGATAATGATAGGTGATGTTGGTGGAGGTGTTGGAGTACTTAAAGTCAAGAAGTTTTCATCTCGGATGGGTGATGAGATGTTAAGAGGTGAAGAGTCTGACGATGAAGAGTTCAAGTTTACGAAGCAACATGGTTTGACACTAATTCTAGCGGTTCTTCTTGGTGGTCTAGTAGAAGGAGATGAGTTTGTGGATTTAGTCATATTGACTTTGCTTAAGAAATGTGATAATACTCAAATTGAACATGTTTTTAGTCACGTTATCGTTAGTTTTGTGCATCATATTTGGTTATATTTGTGTGTATTTGTTACTAAATCATGAAAAAGTGTATATGCAAGTAAATATAGCCAAGTATAGGAAAAGATGATAAAAATATGAAGAAATGAAGTGATTATGTACATTGGAAGATTCACGAGAGGAAAACGAGAGAGAAACCACACGTGAACTCAAAGATTCAATAATGTCAAGATCTCTAATCAAGAAAAGATCGAGTTATATGAAAGAAATTAGTGGTACAACAAAGGATCAAGCACGTAACGAGAAAAGAAAGAAAAAACCAAAAGTTGTGTGTGGCAGAATGGCCCATCCGATCGGATGGTGCCCGCATCCGATTCGGATGGGAGAAGAATAATTTACCGAGAGATCCAACCGATCGGTTGGAGGAAGCTGAAGTACAAAATCGCATTTAATGATGAATTTAAGCCTCATAATCATGATGGCTTATCATTTCCTGGTTACTAACTGATTGTGGACGTTTTTACTTGGAGAGGAGGAGTTCTTTCACTTATTTAAAGAACCCTTGGCTAGTTTACAAGGTGTGACACCCAAAACTTAGTGAAGGCTTACACCAAGTCCTTGCTAAACTTATTATCATTGCCCGAAAGCTTGTTAATTGCTGTGAAAACGTCCAGGGAACCTTGAGTTCGAGTCTCAAGAGTTGTGTTCGAGTGTGGAGTTGTTTACGTGTGATCATAGGCGATTGGAGGAGTGTGGTTGCTATAGTTCCATAATTCTAGTTCTTGTAATTCCAAAACTAGGTATTTCTTGTTTGAGTTATTATGAACTACTTTACTTTAAGATGAATGAAAGTATGGTTTGTTACTTGTGTTTGATTATGATTGTTATGGAGTGATTTTGGTTATACTTGTGTGTATGATGTGACAATTGTTGAGTCTTCTTATTTCATAGTGATGCATGAAAACATGTCTTGTTTTATGAGTTTGTTGAAATACAATCTAATCTTGCTTAATTAGTTGGTAAAAACAGTTCTAAAGATTAACAAAGGCCGAAAGGATTTTCTTTATGTTTTTATTCCAAAAAGTTAGTGCACGAATTAGTATGGACTATGGTGTGTGACAAGCACCATATTAACTCATTAAAATGGATTTGGAAACGATTTCATCACGAGTAAAGGCCGAAAGGATTCGTAGGAATTCTTAAGATAAGAAATGCTTTTCAAACAACAAAGAGTTTAATAGAATTATCGTACTAGTTAACAAAGGCCGAATGGAATTAACTAGGAGATTGAATTCTTAGAAGATGATTTCTCATGATAAAAACCATTGATTGTGAATCACTCAATTTAAGTTGTGCATCATTACAAGTTACACCCAACTTGGTAGATTACTCTATACAATTAGTCATGGAATTACACACAAGTATATTTGTTTTTGATTGATTGAATTTTACTTACCTTAGAATTTGCACCAAATTGGATTGACAACCCTTTTTGTTAAGACTTATACTACCAAACCCAAACAACAATTCCCTTGGGACGATCTCAACTTACCCACCTTTACTACCACGGACGAGTATACTTGCTCGTATGTGTTGATTAGAGAATTGGATAAATTGTGTTTATAAATTTTTAAAACTTGCACGACACACGACACATCAAGTTTTTGGCGCCGCTGCCGGGGAATTGGTTAATTTACTTGGTAGTTTGGTTTTCTAGTTTATAAGTTTTGTAAAAAAAAAAGGTTTGGTTCGGGACCAACCGAATCGGATGGATGCCCATCCGATCGGTTGGAGCCCTCGGTAAAAATTTTTAGGATTAAGTGTTATTTTTCAGTTTTAATGTTAGTTTAATGTTATGTTTAATATGATTAAGTGTTAGAGTGATTAAGATGATTAATAAGGTAATTATAATAGTGTTTACATGTTTTTAATGTTTTAGTTAAAATAATTAATGTTAAGTTTTAATGATTAGTAGTTTAAGAGTTTCTATTAATTATGTTAATTAATTAGTTTAATGATTATTAAAGTTAATAATTAGTTGTTAGTTTAATGGTAATTAAGTTATTAGTTATGTGTTATGTTCCATTTTTATAAGTTAGTTTATTCTCAATTATTAAGTTCTTATATTAAAAAGTTTTAATTTAGTTTTCAAATAAATTAAAAAAAAAAAAGTTTTTTTTATAAAAATTTCGATCTAACCGTTCGGATGTTGCCCGCATCCGATTCGGTTGGGTAAATTTGATTTTAACGATTCAACCATCCGATCGGATGGGGGCTAATACCGATCGGATGGATGCCTCGGTAAAAGTTTTTGAAATTTTTAATTTTTAGTTGTTTTGATGTTTTAAGAGTTTGAAGTTGTTTGTTTGCTTGCTTTAGTTTAATTTTTTAATATGTTTCGATTATAACTAACCCTCACGCTAATAGTTTGGATTTCTTTTGTTTTGTGGTTATGTTATAGTTAGTGTTTAAGTAGAATGGAGAGTTTAAGCAATGTATTGGAATACTTGAGAAATTTGGAAGAGATGCTGAAAGATTCAGGTGATTCATTGGAGAGTTTGGAAAATATTTTGGAAGAAGCTAAGGTTGATTTTGAAAGAAAAGAAGAAGTTGGAGAAAGTAGTGTTTGTTTACCTAAGGAGAAAAGAGTTGTTGTGTTTACACGAGCACCACCTAAAGAGTTTGATGCACCGTTCATGAGGTATGCTACACCTTGTGGTGTGGAAGGTATAAAAGCTTGGGATGCTCAGCTTAATATAGAATATGGTGACAACTACATTACGGAAGATATGCTTGGTAAGCTTGGTTTTGTTCGACTTGATTATGAGGATTATGGAAGAAAGATAGTGAGAGAAGTGAATGTTAATATTCATGGTCATGTTTTCAAAGTTGATTTTGTTGTTTTGGAATATGGGAATGCTGATGAATCGGAAGTTGTGTTTGGTAGAGATTTCATGGTTAAGACTAAATGTAGGATTGATTTTGCATTGGGAGAGATGAGGATTGATGTTGATGATATGGTAGAAGAAAAGGTAGGAAATGGAGAGATTGTTAAAATGGGAAAAGCGAATAGAAAGAGAACACCACTTAACAAACTTACCCAACCCTCCACCCCTAAGAATGAAAGCTCTTCATCTAGTTCACCACCCAAAAAACCACAAATAGTTAAACCATTAACCCAAGAGCAAAAGGTAGCGATTTTGGAAAATTTGGAAATGAAGTTTAAGGAGCTTATGGAGGAAAAGCCGGTTATTGATGTGTTGAACAATTACATGACTTATCGTAAGAAGTTGGATGCAGTTATGATGGCAAGGGCTAGGTTAGAGGATAAGAATTTTGATGAGGTTGCAAGAGAAAGGATAGTTGAGAATGGGTTGCCTAAAAAGGAGAGCGATCCGGGAAATTTTGTGTTACCAATTAAAGTGAATGGAACAGATGTGATGTATGCATTGGCTGACACAGGAGTAAGTGTGAATGTAATGCCGTATCCATTGTATAAGAGATTAGGACTTGGTAATCCTCAACCAAATCAATATAATCTTACTATGGTTGATAATTCACGAGCAAAAGCGATGGGAGAAGTAAAGAATGTTAGAGTCCAAGTAGGATATCAAGCTTTCTTGGCCGATTTTCTTGTGCTTAACATTCCAGTGGATAAGGAGTTACCATTGTTGTTAGAAAGAACGTTCTTGAGAACTTGTGGAGCTATTATAGATATGGGTAGAGGTACTATGACTATTAGTGATGGAATCTTGAAGCATACGTACTATCCTAAACCTAGAGGAAAGATTGTTAAAGAAGTGCATGATGAAGATGAAGAAGAAGACTATTTGGGTTGTTTTGAAGTAGGTAGAGATGAAGAAGGGAGGCCTAAATATGGGCCGGTTGTCCCAAGTTACTTTGATATTGAAGATGAGATGGAAAGAGCTCTAGCGATGGAGGCTTTCTATAACCCATTTAAGAATGTTTTTGTGTTTAATAAATTGACAGATTTTCTTGGATCTTTACCGGTCCAACTAAAGAATTTGGAATGGGGACCCGAAGGAGCTAGTGTTTACAAGAAGGAAAAAGAAGACGGAGAATGGCATGTGAAGTTTGATATAGTTTGTCCGGATGGAAGGAACTTTATAAGGAAGTTTAAAACATAAATGACTAACCGAAAGTTGTCCGGGAAGTTTCAAAATGAAGATATCTTGAGACACGAGTACTTTGAAGGATGAAAGACAAGAGTTTGAAGAATAAAATCACAAAGCTTGTGCTAGTGTTTTGTTTGTTCTCTTTTAATTTTTATGCATTTCTAGTAGTTTAATGTTTGCATTTAAGTTTGAGTTAAGACCTTTTTGATTGTCTTGGTTTTATTAAGTTTTAAGTTTATGAAGTTATGTTTTGAGTTTAAGAGTTAAGTTTTGTTTTAGAAGTTGTAGAGATAGACTTGAAAAACAAGTTGGGAGATTAAGTGTGGTGAAGTATTTTTCATACTTAAAAGGAGTATTTTTGAAGAGTGAAAAACACTTCTACTTGTTCTTACAAGTGTGATAAAGTGTTGTCAAAAGAAAAAGTGAAGTTTTTGCAAAAATTCAATCCGAATCGGTTGGATCAAATACTGATCGGATGGAGTGAAATATATATACTCAAGATTTCAAAAATCTCAAAAACACACACACACTCAATCCACCAAACTTGGGGTTCAAAAATTCGACCATTAGGAGACTATTAAGTGTTTCAGGAGTGTTGAAGGATCATCTATGGCACCTAAACAAGTAAGTAACATCATCAATTTGTATTAATTAGGTTTTAATTCGGATTTCTTGAATTAGGTCAAAATTTGGGTATTTTTGATATAGTTCGAATTAAGATGTAATTTTTCTGGAATAGATAGGTAAATGATTGAGGAATTCATTGCAAAAAGAATTAGATAGATTGATTAAGTTTTGAGGAAGAATTGATTGATTGAATTTTCGGATTAAAATGGGTCAAAACTTTGAATCGATTTAGATTGCAATTGATGATTCCCAGGTGTTATTTAGTTGTTGATTAGTGATTCTCGGATGATGCATTGTTGATTAGAGCATAAATTAAGGAGCTTTGATTTGGTAGTGTTCATATGTTCTAGGAAGATTGAGAAATCATGCGAATATGTTATGAATATGTTTTGGAGATGAGTGGGATATGTAGAAACCATGATAATTGATCAAATGCATGATAGAATAGAGTAGAATTTGATAGAATTGATTTGAAGTCGGAGAAAGAAATTTTTTTTGAGATAGTAGGTCCCAACCGATTCGGTTGCGGGGCAATACCGATCGGTTGGGTTGGGACATTTACTCCATCCGATTCGGTTGGAGGAATACCGATCGGATGGATGGCTCGGTAAATGAAAATTGAAAATTTTTAAAACGAGTTTCGTGACTTCTAAATCATGTAATCTTGATTCTTATGCTCTTATACTATCATATGTTTGTGTTTTCTACAGAGTTATCTTGCAGGTGGCTCGAGTTCATCACGTGGTGGGGTGAATCCGATTGTAACAAAATATGTGCAAAGGAATGCTAAGAGCAAGGTCAAATATACTCTCAATCAGGAGCGTAACGAAAACTTGAAGTTTAGCGACCTTAGGAAGGAGGAAAAGCACGCTTTTCGTGAGCGTCTTTCGAAGCTACAAGGGAGAGACATTGCTAAACCAAGGTTAGTTGATTGGAATTTGTTTGCAGAGTATGATTGTGAAATGGAGTTGAGAAAAATGATGAGAATGTCGTATGTGTATGAGGGAGATGGTGATAGTTTTGAAGTTTTTTGTGGGAAAGAGCGTTTAGTATTTATGAGAATGTTAATCGAGAATGGTGTTTGGAGTTTTTCTCCACGTTTTATTTTGAAAGAAAGATTGTGGATGTAGTGAATGATATATGTATCTGGTTTAGGCTCTGTGGTAGGGAGCATGTTTATACTTTGCCGGAATTTGCTGTTGCCCTTGGTCTATACGATCAAGATGAAATTGAGCACCGTTTGTTTCCACCTCATTTTGCGAGGTTGGTGAGGAAGCATAATGAATATGAGGGTCTAGCAGATTATTGGAATAGAGTGGGAGATCCAGGTTGTAGTAGAAGAAACTCGTCCAAGTTAAGGAGTCCTATCATGAAGATTTTACAAAAGTTGATCGCTTGGGGGGTTTTTCATAGAACATGTAGCAGGGATAAGTGCAATCAACCGGATTTGTGGCTAATGAAATTGTTGGAGGAAGTTAAGAATGGGAATGCGGCTTGGATAATAGCCGAGTATCTTTCAAGAAGAGCACCAGGGATAAAAGATAATAGTGTGATTTGTGGAGGTCACTATGTGACTATGTTGGCAAGAAATTTGGGTTATTTCATGAATGAGGAATTGGATAAATGTTCGAAGATGAAGGAGAGTGAGACATGGGATGATAAAAGTTTCGGTAGAGCGATGGATAGGAAAACAAGGATGTTGGGAGCTTGGACAGAACCAACGATGGTCGCACCTCAAGGAGCACCACAACAACCTTATCAACAACAACCGTATCAACCACCACCACCAATTAGGAATGTTCATGCCCCGGGTAGTTTTCACTCGGGATGGGGAGATTGGAACCGTGAATTGAATTAGATAGAGTGTAGGGAAGTGTGGAGAGATTCTATGATGATGAGACAGAATTACAACTATGATTATTCCATGCCGATGATTCAATATGTGGCTCGTGATGCTGATTATGAGGTACCTCCCTACAACCCACCAAATGTTCCACCATACCCAATTCAGTATGACCCATATCCTGGTCAATATCCTTATCCGTATCCCGAGTATGCACCATTCCCCGATCCAGTGCCAGTCTATGGTAGAGTTCCTACAATTGGAGGTTCGAGTTACGATGTAGGAGGTTCTTCGTCAGGTGTTGGAATGAAGAGTGATGAGACGAAAAGTGTACCGCTTTTAGGGGGTCATTTAAGCCCTAATTCGTGATTATTTGATCAAATATTGCCCTAAATCATTCCTTTTGTCATTTTAGGTACTTTGGAGAAAAAATCTGGAAAAGGAAGCATTTTGGACGTTTTTGGAGCGAAAAGTGAAGAAAACGGCAAAGTCTCCAAAATCAAGCTGGGAACAGAGCTTGACGGCATCATGCTTTTTAGGTGACGGCGTCACGTACTGGCAAAAGGATGAATATGAATTTACACGTGACGCGCCAGAAGGTTTTGTGGAATTAAAGGGTGACGGCGTCACGTGTTAATGGATGTAGGCCGTCAAGTGTTAAGTTAAAGAGAGACGGGCCAGAGGATTTTTGAAGGTGACGGCGTCAGGATCATAGACCTGACGACGTCAGATGATATTGAGTGACGGCGTCAAAGTATTCTTACACGAGAAGGAACCTTAGTGAAAACGCCACAAGTTAATCAAGACAATCACAAATCGCGCGCGGAGTAGCTGTTACTGTTTTGGCCATAAAATCCTCATACAAACTCGGATTTAGGTGATTCAAAAGGCCACGGATTCGGGACGAAGAAATCTACAATTTGGTGAAAAAGGGGATCTGACGCCGTCAAGTGTATGGGCTGACGCCGTCAGATCGGGCCGACAGAAAGTTACCTATAAATATAACCTTATAACTTCATTATTTGTAAGCCCTAAACCCTAAGTCCGATTCTAGGGTTTAGGTAGGTGTTTTTCCAGCAACTTAGAGGGTTTCAATCACTTCATAAACATCAAATATTGGTTTGTTGATTCTAACTTAATTATGTCTTTCATTATTATGGTTGTTTGCCCTTCATTGATTATGTGTTGCTAATTCACCTTGTGTCTACTTATGATTGTGTGAAACTTGTATATAATTAATTAGATCTTATTGATTTCTTGTTGATGTGTGTGTCCATCTCCATCAATTAGGGCGTGACAACTTCAATAGATCTAGTTGGTTTAGTTTATAATTCTTGCTTCCTATTGTTTCTTGTTTTGATTGGGTGATATCGATGTTAGGCTTAAGAAAACTGGCTAACCTCCTATACGGTAACTTGCTTGAACGTCTTAAGAAACATGAACCAATGCGTACTAGGTTTATTTGGTTGTATTTAATGCATGAGCGAATTCTAGTGATCCCATGTTAGGAGCTTCTTAGCCGGCTCGACATAGGAGTGAAGTAGGAGCTTATAGAGTTGGGGAAGTACGTACGCCACCCCACGAATGGTATTAAGGAATACAACCCGTCAATTAAAACAAGGTGTGACAATTCAATAGGTAGAATTGGATAGCTAGCAAGGAGTAATACATCATAGGTAGATACGCTTCATTTCCCTTGTAGAACCCTAGTTTACTTTCCTGCACATTAGTTTAATTAGTAGCATTTGGGTTAGTTGACTAGCAACTAATTCCGCCCACTCCTTCAAACCCGAGATTTTACTTGCTTTCATAAAAATATAAAAATACCAAAAAGAATCTTCCCTCACCCTTAGACCTATTAGAGTAGTTTTTCAATCCTAACGAACACTATTCCCTGTGGAGAACGATCAATCCCCCGTACTTACCACTACACTATACTACATCGGTCAGGTACACTGCCTGGTGGGGTTGTAAGCCTCTTGAGATCCCTCGAGAGGTAAAACTTGTTGTAAGGTCGCAAAACCACGCATCAAAGAGGCCAAAGAAAACAGTTTTTGATGATGAAGAGAATTATGAGGATGATGACGAGAGTGAAGATGAGCGGGTTCATGGCGATGAACACATGGATGACGATGATTGATGATCATCGAAGATTTGGTTTGTTATGGTTATGTTTTAAAAACAATGTTGGTTGAATAATTTCTATTTCCACTACTTAACTTAACTTTATTAGGATTTTATTATTTATGGTTTGTTTTGAACTACTTTTGTTTGTTTTAGTATTTTGTTTTGTTTGTTCGCGTATAGTTTTTGCAGTTTTTGCAGGAGAAGAATTCACGAAAGCTTAGTGTTGATCAATATTTGGAGTTAGAAGAACTCGTGTGCTTACTTATGATCAAATACGCCTATGTGAATTTTTTTCCGGGTAGTATTTTTTTTTATTTCTTTTTAACTAGATTTTTCCCATTTTCTTTACTTTTAAGTTCATTTTATTACATTGAGGACAATGCAAAACTTAAGTGTGGGGGAGAGAAGAAAAAAGGAAAAATTGGTTTAATTTTTAAAATTTTTAAGTTTTTAGTAGAATTTTGGGATTCGAGTGACTAGAGTTAGGTTCGCCCTTGATGTTCTAGTTGTTTTCTTTATAGATTGATTCATTGGTAAAAAAATGAGGCTATTTGAATTTTTTTTTTTTTGGAGTTTAATCAAGTAAGGAGAGCTATTGATAACTATTGCTAGCACATGTTATAACCCACCTTAAATTGTGAGAATTTAAGCCTTTTTGTATAAAGCATTTCTTATGCTCTATATTTCATTATGAGTGTGTCGGTGATTATGTTGATTCTAGAACTTGTACGTGTTATGCATTACGGTTAAAATTACTCTAGAGTAATAAAATAATTCAAATGATAAGAGGCAAATTAGGATTTACACCAAATGGCCTTCCGTTTACAAAAATATTTTTGCTGACCACATTTGTTAGTTATCCTAGTATTTGGAACCCATTTGTTAGCGTTAATCTTTTATGCTAGATACCCTTAGTTACACCTTCTGAGCCTATCTTTTTCTTTTGATTAAATCAAAAAAATACAAAAAGATTTTACACCTTACACCTTAGCCTTACCCGAATCAAGTTCAATTGAAGTTCAAAACTAGTTATTTTTTTATGATTACATGTTAACCACACTTTGATATGTGTATGTGTTGTTTCAATGAAGAAGGAGGTCGCTACTCTTATTTGTATTTTTTGTAGCGTGTGCTCATCCAAAGTGTGGGGGTGACGGAAAAAAAATGAATAGCCAATGAGCTATGAATGTATGAATGGATGAAAATAAAATAGTCAATGAGCTATGAAGGAAGAAAGGAGTTAGTATGAGATGCGGAATAGTAATAATCGAGGAAGTTTGGTGGAGTGATCATTTGAGGTATAAAGAGTTGGGAACGGAATTTGGACTTGATTCTTAGTTATTTATTTTTATTTTGTAGAAATCAATCACAAATAATTCCCATGTCTTATCCTTACCTTTACCAATTACTTGATTCGTTGTTAGCTTTCGAGCATCCGGATTTAGTGATGGCTTTGTTTAGATATGTAGTGCATGGATGTTCTAGTGACCATCCGGGTTTTTGAATAGTTGAAAAACGTTGCTAGTGAGCTAGTGTGTATTTCGGTGACCATCCGTTATGCAAATAACGTTGTTAGAGAACCAAGGTACAATCTAGTGACCATCCGTTGCTTAGCTAGTCAAGAATTCGTTGTTAGCGAGCTATTATGTTCTTGTATGAAATATTTGTACAATTGCTAGGTAACTGTAACCCTTAACCTTAAACACCGAATAAAAGACCTCTTTGATGTTTTGTTTTGTTGTTTTGATACTCGTACAAGCTATTGATATCAGATTTTTCTAAAAGCTAGACTTGCTCGAGGGCGAGCAAAACTCAAGTGTGGGGGAATATGATAACGCTCAAATTGAACATGTTTTTAGTCACGTTATCGTTAGTTTTTGCATCATATTTGGTTATATTTGTGTGTATTTGTTACTAAATCGTGAAAAAGTGTATATGCAAGTAAATATAGCCAAGTACAGGAAAAGATGATAAAAAGATGAAGAAATGAAGTGATTATGCACATCGGAAGATTCACGAGAGGAAAACGAGAGAGAAACCATACGGGAACTCAAAGATTCAATAATGTCAAGATCTCTATGTTCAAATATCAAGAAAAGATCGAGTTATATGAAAGAAATTAGTGGTACAACAAAGGATCAAGCACGTAACGAGAAAAGAAAGAAAAAACCAAAAGTTGTGTGTGGCAGAATGGCCCATCCGATCGGATGGTGCCCGCATCCGATTCGGATGGGAGAAGAATAATTTACCGAGAGATCCAACACTGGACGGTTGGAGGAAGCTGAAGTACAAAATCGCATTTAATGACGAATTTAAGCCTCATAATCATGATGGCTTATCATTTCCTGGTTACTAACTGATTGTGGACGTTTTTACTTGGAGAGGAGGAGTTCTTTCACTTATTTAAAGAACCCTTGGCTAGTTTACAAGGTGTGACACCCAAAACTTAGTGAAGGCTTACACCAAGTCCTTGCTAAACTTATTATCATTGCCCGAAAGCTTGTAATTGCTGTGAAAACGTCCAGGGAACCTTGAGTTCGAGTCTCAAGAGTTGTGTTCGAGTGTGGAGTTGTTTACGTGTGATCATAGGCGATTGGAGGAGTGTGGTTGCTATAGTTCCACAATTCTAGTTCTTGTAATTCCAAAACTAGGTATTTCTTGTTTGAGTTATTATGAACTACTTTTACTTGAATGAAAGTATGGTTTGTTACTTGTGTTTAATTATGATTGTTATGGAGTGATTTTGGTTATACTTGTGTGTATGATGTGACAATTGTTGGAGTCTTCTTATTTCATAGTGATGCATGAAAACATGTCTTGTTTTATGAGTTTGTTGAAATACAATCTAATCTTGCTTAATTAGTTGGTAAAAACAGTTCTAAAGATTAACAAAGGCCGAAAGGATTTTCTTTATGTTTTTATTCCAAAAAGTTAGTGCACGAATTAGTATGGACTATGGTGTGTGACAAGCACCATATTAACTCATTAAAATGGATTTGGAAACGATTTCATCACGAGAAAAGGCCGAAAGGATTCGTAGGAATTCTTAAGATAAGAAATGCTTTTCAAACAACAAAGAGTTTAATAGAATTATCGTACTAGTTAACAAAGGCCGAATGGAATTAACTAGGAGATTGAATTCTTAGAAGATGATTTCTCATGATAAAAATCATTGATTGTGAATCACTCAATTTAAGTTGTGCATCATTACAAGTTACACCCAACTTGGTAGATTACTCTATACAATTAGTCATGGAATTACACACAAGTATATTTGTTTTTTATTGATTGGATTTTACTTACCTTAGAATTTGCACCAAATTGGATTGACAACCCTTTTTTTTAAGACTTATACTACCAAACCCAAACAACAATTCCCTTGGGACGATCTCAACTTACCCACCTTTACTACCACGGACGAGTATACTTGCTCGTATGTGTTGATTAGAGAATTGGATAAATTGTGCTTATAAATTTTTAAAACTTGCACGACACACGACACATCAAAATGCTAAGATTCAAAAGAAGTTGTGGTGAATGTGTGAAGAATGATCATCCTGGAGGTGCTAATTTATAGAAGTCAAGATTCATGGAAAAATGTGTTTTGATTTGATGGTAATCCATACAACAATGGTCTTTCCTAATGATATTAAAGTGTTAATGAACAAGTCCAATCAACTTAAGTCAATCCAATGGAGTTGTGTTGAGTGATACAAGTAAGATATGCAGTAAATGAGTTTCAATTATTACCAAATCTTTGATGTCAGACATCCACGGATTGCAAGGAACCAAATTCAGGGTTCCTTCCTTTATAGAGAAAGGTTCCTTGAGGTGTTTTTGAGAAATTTCAAAGTTTGGTGGGAAATGGTTATACTATTGGTCCAAGTGAGATAATTTGATCCTAGTATGAGTGAATATCAGTAAAAAGTATCCTAGTAACAAAAATGAGTGATCTAGAATGCGGGATTAAACGAAAATATAAAAAATTTAAAAATTTAGCTGTTGGCTGGCGGAACCAAACGATTGAACGGGCGGAACCCTGGTTTTGGTTCCGCCTGATCCGTCATATGAAATTTGGCGGCACCAAATTTGTGGACAGATGAAACCATATTTTTGGTTCCTTCCCATCCGCCAGGCCAAAAAAGTAAACAGAGGGCAAATTTGGCCCCCCGGACCCCGTTCAAATCTCAAAATTTTTTCCAAAAACATGTGTAATTAATTAGTTGTGATTAGAAAATAACAATAAAACAAGTATTAACACATGTAAGGGTATAGATCAAGTAGGGGCTAATAATTTCACTAATAATGTGAAACAAAAGAAAAATGATAACATCAAGATGTTATCTACCTGCAAGACATGGTTAGTTCACATAATCGTCAAATATCAAGTTATCATCCTAGAAGTAGACAAATACATCAAACATCATTGTTTTAGAGATATTGTACCAGACACTCATAAAAACCTCTCATTGCTTGTCCAATTTCTTGTTAATCTTGGTTAGGAACCATCCAATGCACTTGAACATTCCTCTTGTTTGATTGAACTCTTCTGATTGATTCTCAATTGCCGGAAGTTGTCGGAAGTAGTCAAGAGGAGGAAGCTTTGAGTTAGGAAGTCCATCCTCGGAGCTATTTGCTGACGATGATGAGAAAGTTGGAGGATGAGGACGTTTCCCTTGAGTCTTTGCTACTCTCTTATCACTTAATGGAACCATGATGTGGTTGACAAGAGAGTAGTCAAGACAAAACCCTTTAGAATTTGGTGGAATGGGTGCAAAGGCTCTATAGAGACGGGTGAGAAGCATCCCGTAGGAAAGAGCGGTGGTTCCTAGCATGGGTATGTCGTTCATCCTTTTGGCAACATACTAGGCTAAGTTGAAAGGTTGGCGGGTTGACAAACTATAAAGCATGTAACAAAGACAAGCATTGATGTGATCACGATTACCTATGGTACACAAGACATTTGCCCTAAGGACTTCTTCCCATTTTTTGAGTTGAGGCTTGGGTTCATTGAGTTCCATGCCAAATGGATCTAGGTCAATTTCATTACCTGAACGGGTTGTCCTGGTGGTTGATGTTCTTGGAAGGAAAAGATGTTCTCGTATTATTTCTTTGTCAACTAGAGGAGTGTCGTATGGAGGCATACGATCAACGATTGAGTCAAGGATTGAAAGGGACCATTTATCCGAGTAAAAGCGTGTACCTTCACATGGAATTCCAAGGACTTCCGCAAATTGATGGAGAGGTATGTTGAAGTCATTTTGGTTTACTTTGAATCGAATTGACATGAGTCCATAATCATTGGTTGTGAGAATTACGCTAGCATAGAATTCGAGGACAAATCTAGGACAAATTTGTTCGTTAATTTCTAAGAGACCATCAAAGTGAATGGTTGCTAGTTCTTGATGAATGTTTGTGCCTTCTAGAAAGGATGGATCAATGGTTCTACCCTCATGTAAGTAACGTTTTTCTAGAGCTTTGAAGATTTTGACTTGTGCGAGAGTAACGCCCTTAGTCTTATTGTGTTTGGGAATGTAGTTGAGAGTGTCTTTGTGGTCATAGTAGGTTGCGGGAGGCATGATTGATCCTAGATACAAAAATTACACACTTTAGTCGAAACTAACGAGAATTTTGATATAATGTTCTAGTGTGTGCCTAATGAGGACAATGTGGAGGTGCGGTTATCTCGACTCTTTTTAATGCATAAAAAGAATTTCTTTAGCAATTTTGTAACAAAATGAGAGATAACCCAAACGCTCCTAATTCAATGTAGCTTCGATTGAATGTACCCGAAAATACATATTAGTTATGTACTTCCTTTAGCATTCAAGAGACATTATGCAAGTGATGTTTTATCCATAACGTTTTTATTTGTATGAACAATGTGAAAAATTATTTATCCTAATTGTGAGAAGCTTTTTACAAAAATTTGACATGGGGTTTTTAGCAAATCGTGATAATGTCTTACAAGATACAATTCCTAACTAAGGGAAACATGATTAGTTATGTAATTTACAAATGTACTTCATGATCTACCTAAGAAAATGCATAATCCCCAAGTTTGGTTTTGTTCATAAATTAGAAGCTAGACTCAGAATTGAGAGAAGAAAAGTAGTAAGAAAGCTTACAATGTTGATTTGAGCTGAGATTAGCTGAAGGAGATGCCTTAATTTTGAGAGTGATATGTTATGGGATGAGTTTGAGTCGTTTGTGTGTTTTGGTTATGTGAAAAGGAGTGTTTGTTTAAGTTATTTAATTTCTGGCCCTAGGAATCCACGGATGGGACGGAACCAAATTCAGGGTTCCGTCCATTATGTCGAAGGGTTCCTTGGGACCAGAACATGTTTTTGTCAGTTTTGTCGTTTTGAACAAACGAAGGTTTAAGCTAAGATTAAAACTACAAATTTGGTTCCATTAGTCCTAGTCCAAGTCTAAGGAGATTGAATGGTTCTCGTTTAAGAGGTTTATTTAGAATATCGGCAATGTTATCTTCTGAGGATACTTTCTCGATTGAGATGTTTCCTTTTTGAACATTGTCCCGAAGGAAATGATGACGGATTTCAATGTGTTTAGTTTGAGCATGTTGAACTGGATTTTTACTGAGGTCGATAGCTCCTTTGTTGTCGCAAAGGATAGAGATGTTGGTAAGATGAATTCCGTAGTCGATAAAAGCTTGTTGACATGCTTTTCCTGCTGATATGTATTCGGCTTTAGTTGTTGAGATGGCAAGAGCCGTTTGTTTCTTTGAAAACCATGAGGTGAGACAGTGTCCAACAAAAGTACAAATACCACTTGTACTTTTTCTATCAACATAGTCACCGGCATGATCTGAGTCAGCATACACTATGGTTTCAACTCTCGTTCCTTTAGGATACCATAATCCTAGGTGTGTGGTGCCTTTTATGTATCTAAAAATTCATTTTATGGCTTCAAGATGTGATATTTTAGGATCCTCTTGAAAGCGAGCACATAGACAAACACTAAACATAATGTCGGGTCTACGGCCGTGAGATAGAGTAGAATACCAATCATTCCTCTATATTTAGTGTTATCTATGGATTCACCTTCTTCATCCTTGGTGAGTTTGGTTTCCGAAGACATAGGCGTTTTAATGGGTTTAGAGTCTTCAAGACCAAATTTCTTAAGCATGTCTTTTATGTATTTAGATTGGTTAAAGAATATTCCATCTTCTAATTGTTTGATTTGAAGTCCTAAGAAAAAGTTTAGTTCTCCCATCATACTCATCTCAAACTCGTCATGCATGATTTTTGAGAAATCATTACATAGCTCTTGACAAGTTGATCCGAATATGATGTCATCTACATATATTTGAACAATAATAATATGTGAATCCTTTTTCTTGGTGAAGAGAGTGTTGTCTACTAAACCCATGGTGTACTTATGTTCAACTAAGAATGTTTTAAGTCGATCATACCATGCTTTTGTTGCTTGCTTAAGTCCGTATAAAGCCTTTTTAAGTTTATAGACATGATTAGGTTTTTCAAAATCGATAAAACCCGGAGGTTGTGCGACATATACTACTTCATTTATAAATCCATTTAGAAATTCACTTTTGACATCCATTTGAAAAAGTTTGAAATCATGTGCACATGCATATGCAAGTAAAATTCTAATAGACTCGAGCCTAGCAACCGGAGCAAAAGTTTCATCGTAGTCAATGCCTTCTTGTTGATTATAACCTTGTGCTACTAGCCTAGCTTTGTTTCTAGACACTACACCATTTTCATCCATTTTATTTTGAAAGACCCATTTTTTTCCAATTATTGTTTGAATTTTTGGTTGAGGTACTAATGTCCAAACATCATTTCTAACGAATTGATTTAATTCTTCTTGCATTTCTATGACCCAAGATTCAACTTTTATAACTTCATTAATATTTTTGGGTTCAATGGTTGATACAAAACAAAAGAAGTTTCTTTGATTTTGGACTTGTGATCTTAAGGTTCTTTCATTTATTTTTCCTATGACACTATCTAATGGATGACCTTTAGGTTCTTTGATATTGACAATTTCTTTGTTTAATAGTTCATCTTCTTTGTCATTATTTATATTCTCTTTGTTTTCAACAAGTTGACTTTCAACTAAGTCATCATCTACCAAAGGTGATGTCTTAGAGGGAGGTGGACTTTCGTCAAATGTTACATTTAACGATTCCTCGACTCTCAAGGTTTCTTTTAATAATCCTTAGTGTTTAAAATAAAACATTTACTTCCAAAAACTTTAAAGTATCCTAGCGTAGGCTTTTTACCTTTATATAGTTCATATGGTGTTTTGTTCAAAAATGGTCGAATTAATACTCTATTTAAAATATAGGTTGAAGTGTCAACGGCGTTACACCAAAATTTTGTGGTATGTTTTGTTCATTAAGCATTGTTCTACTCATCTCTTGAAGAGTCCGGTTTTTGCGTTCTACTACACCATTTGACTGAGGAGTACGAGGAGCCGAAAAATTATGTGTTATGCCGTTGGCATCACAAAAGTTTCCAAATTGTATTTCATTATCAAATTCACTACCATGATCCGTTCTTATTGACACAATACGACTATCTAGTTGGTTTTGAATTTTCTTACTAAGAATTTCAAATTGATCAAAAGCTTTGTTTTTAGTTTTCAAAAACTTTGTCCAAGTGTATCTTGAATGATCATCTACTATGACCAAAGTGTCTAAGTTGCCTCCATAATTTTGTATAGCGGATGGACCAAATAAATCCATATTTAAAAGTTCTAGACACCTAGATGTAGACACCATATTTTTAGCCTTATGGCTACTATGAACTTGTTTTCCAATTTTGCAAGCATCACAAAAGTGTTGGTCATATTTCAACTTGGGTAAGTTCCTAACGAGATTTTTTGAGGATAGAGATTGGATAAGTCTCATATTAGCATGGCCTAAGCGTCTATGCCAAAGATTTGAGGAATCATCTAACGAAGTTAAGCAAAGTTTATCTCTAGAAGTTTTATCAATTTTCATGACGTAAACGTTGTTTTTCAAAACTCCTTTTGCTATGGTTATTCCATCTTTTAGTATTTTACTTTCGTTTTCACTAAATAGAACATTATACTTTTTATGGCATAATTGACTAATACTAAGTAGGTTGAATCCTAGATTATCAACATGAGCAACATTATCAATTGAGAGAGTGTCATGAGAGATAGTACCTTTTTCGATGATTTTGCTTTTCAATTTGCTACCAAAAGTGACATTACCTCCATCATATTCTTGGTAAGTTGAGAAGAGGCTCTTGTTTCCCGTCATATGCCTTGAACAACCACTATCTTTATCCATGATCCGTGTGTAGTATATATATAAATAAATATAGTATCGTGCACACGTGATACTTTGGGAAATGACAAGTCAAACCTTAGGAAAAGTAAAACTTGCAAAACCCGTGAATGTGATGTGTGTGATACCGGGCAAGTGATCACCCGGGTCGTGTCCCAGCGAGGTGTGAATCGAGGATTTCGTTTTAGGTTCGGAATTAAAATGCTTGATGATTTGATTTGGAGATTATTTGGTGTTGTGGTAATATTACACAAAGCAATGAAACGCAAAAGGTATTTAAAACTAAAAATGCACGTTTTAATTAATGTTAACGCGCAAAAATAAAAGTGAACTCTAAAAATATTAGCCCTACGAGTACCGAATTAATTTTCCTACGACTTAAATATAAAAAGAAAATTTTGGAAAAAAGAAAAATATTTTTTTGACTTTTTAATAATTTTTTATAAATTAAAAACTATTTAAACTATTTTAAATTTCTAAAAATACTAAAACTAATTTTAAAAATCTGAAATTTTTTTTCTAAAATACTTAATACTAATCTTGAGCTATGAAAAATATAAAAAGTGAAAATGCTTTTTAAATAAGCCGAAAATAAGCAAATAGCTCACAATAAGCTAAAAAGAAAAAGATAAAAAGTAAAAGGGGTTTTAAATAAGATTTTGTAAAGTTTAACTAAAAAAAACAAGTGAGTGCAGTGGTAAGAACCAAGATTTCTTGTGTTTGTGTTCTAACTGTCCTGGGTTTGAACCCCAGGACTGTCAAAACTTTGTTTTTGCTATTTGATTTTTTTTTTGTTTTTGTCAAAATCAAATCGAAAGATTACCAACTCAAAGCAACTAACTCAAACCAACAAACTCAAACCATAACACAAAATCTATAACAGATAAAATCTATAACAGATAACTAACTCTATCATTTTTTTTTTTTTTTTTTTTGCTTTCTTTTGCAACTACTCAAACTAAAGTTCAAAATAACAGATAAGCTAAAACAGATTAAAACTAAAATTCCAAATCCAAATGTTACTTAAACTACACTAACACAGACAATCAACACAAATCGATCCAAATCCAAATCTTAAACTATACTAAAGCAACACTTAAATCAATTTTTTCTTTTCCGCTTACTGAAACACAAACACAAACAAGAACTAAAACTACACAAACAATTTATATAACCATAATCTTTAATATAACCATAAATAACAAGATAGCAGTAAAGTAACAAGAACACAAAAAGTAAAGAACATTTAAACCATCAAACTAAGCAACCACACGAATTAAATAAGCAGAATCGACACAGTACATAAGCTAAACCATAAACTTGACTTACATTAAAAATAAAAATTAAAAGTTACAACCGAAATTAAGAAATACAAATTACCTTAAATTAGCTAAATAAAACCTACTGCTTAACTAAAGTTACAAATAAAAACATACCGAATTTTAAAGCTAAAATAATCCTGCCTTAAAAGGCTTACATGAACTCATATTTATACTACTTCTAAAAGACTAAGGGGGTCTTCACTTGTGCTTGTTTTGTGAGACACAACAGCCTTGGCTTGCTTCTGTGCTTCTTTGGATACTTTCCCAGCCGTAGGATTAAAGATAGATGATCACAGCCCTTTGTTTTGGTCTTGGTGCCCACTAACTCACACGGATTGATGAGGTGGATGATGGGGAGGTTTAATGGGGAAGGGTTTCAGTGTTGGGGAGAAGAGAGGGAGGTAAAAGGATGAAAGTTTTGGGGAGTAGTGGTGATAGTGATGGTGTTGGCTGCTTGTGTTCTTGGCGGGATAGGGAAAAAGACAAGGTGGGGGTTATTAGGGATTTTGACCAAAGATGAATTGGGGATTTGACCGAGTATGAAAGGGGGTTTGACCCTATACATTTATTTGACACCGGGTATTAGTAATTAGAGATTGGGTCGGTGGGATAGTGTTTAGTGGGCTGGGTAGTGGTTAGTTTTGGGGTGGTGGGCTATGTTGGGTTGTAGTTTAGTTTAAGGTCCGGTTGTAGTTTAAAGTTGGGATAATTAAGATTATAACACAAGGACCAAATGTGTGTACATCATGAAATTTCAAGGACCAAATCTGCCGAATCTTCAAAGCTAATCCAGTGACCAAAATTGCCAAGCTTATTATTCCAAGGACCAAAAATTTATTTTTTACTTTTTTTTTTTTATTATTTTTTTTTCAAGCTTGAGGGACTAGACTTGCCATTTGCAAATTTTGTTTGTTTTTCAATCGTTTTCAATCATTTTGCATATGGAAAACACAAAAACACATTTCAAAGATATTTTTAACATTATTTGATCGTTTTAAAGTGTTTTTGGTTGTTTTGACTCGAAAATTGGACGAAAAGATATGTGTAAAACGACACATATCAAATCCCCCACACTGAGCAATTGCTAGTCCCTAGCAATATTTTTTTCAAAAATTGATGGATGTATCTCTTTACCAGAAGCCATCACCTCTGGAGTAGCCATTGTTTCAGTGTGTGAGACCTTGGTACAATGATAACCAAATGATTTTGAGCAAATCACCAGCTGCCAACGGATTTGGTTCGTCTTTACCAGAAGCCGTTTGCTTATGGACTAGCCAACTCTTAGATAAAACAACTTATTATCTTTGGTGAGCTGATGACCAATTATGGTTTTCCAACTGCCTTTACCACAAGCCATAATCTTGCGGGCTAGCCAACTCTTCATCTTTTTAGGATATGGTGAGTCGAATACCATACAATTTTTGGCAAATTGTAAGCCGTAAACGGATTTGATATATCTTTACCAAGAGCCGTTTGCTCTTGGATTAGCCAATCCTTTTGTGTGTTAGACATGGTGGACTGATAACCATTTGTTGTGTAAGTGCAAAACACTTACACCAAAAAAAAATTTTGGCCAAAAACGGGGGAATTAGATGGTATATATACGTGATTAAATTCGTGAGAAGTCCCCCCACACTAGAAATGAATATTGTCCTCAATATTCAAAGTACCGGCTGTTATGCCGAAACTGAGAACGTAAAAGGGAAATATTACGGGCCATTTATTTTATTTTTGAAGTTTAAAACTTTTTTTTTTTTTTTTTTTTTTGTTTGAAAATTATATACAACAGCGGGGGGCATCTCCCCCACACTAGGGTGGTAGAAAGTAGAAAGAAGTCAGAAATATGGGTGAAAACCCATATGGTGTGCTACTGTTTTTGTTAACCGAGTCGCTAGCTTGACTCGACCCCGAATTCATTTGTCCATGGGGATGCAAGTGGAAACCAATCTCAATCGGACTTTCATTCAAATTGTTTGGATAAACATTTGAACATGAGAAAGTTCCACACCGATGAGATAAAACCCGCGGTATTTCAATAGAAGAAACTATTAAGGGTGATACCGGGGTCAAATATGGTGTCCTCATTCCCGTAGGAGAAAAGGGAAAGAGCAATCACACCATATGTGATGAAGAGAAGCAAGATTTTTATTATTATCATGTAAAACTCTTCATCATCAGAAGCATCATCGGCTTCAACGGGAGGGAGGGTTGGGATACAATCTTCAAGAAGTAAATCTTTGAACACACCTCCCCCCACACTAGAATCATTCGTGTTCATCGTAATCAAAAACACTCTTAACTTCCGCATTACAACTTTTGAACCATTCACTTGAACCAGGGGTTATGTTCGTTGCTTTGAGCTTAGCACGATGTTGTGCAACACTTTTGACCGTAAATCTTGAAAGTTTCGAATCAATTTTTTCAGATTTTTGATCAATAGTAGCAACGTTGCATTTAGACCCCTGATTAATGTTAAACGTGATCTCTTCATTCTCAACACGAATGGTCAATTCTTCGGCGAACACGTCAATGAGAGCACGACTCGTTCTTAGAAAAGCTCTACCCAAAATGAGTGGAACTCGAGGATCGGCATCAAAATCTACTACAACAAAATCAGTAGGAAAGTGAAACTTTCCTACTTTCACCACAACATCCTCGGCTATTCCAAGCGGATGAGTTATAGTACGATCCGCGAGCTCGAGTGTCATGCGAGTAGATGCAAGCTCTGGAAGAGATAATTTCTTCCATATCGAGAGTGGCATAAGGTTAATGCTCGCGCCAAGATCGGCCAAGGCAGGGCATTGAACCATCCCCGAGAAATCACATGGGATTAAAAACTTGCCGGGGTCTCCGAGCTTTTCGGGAAGCTTTTTGAGAACCGCCGAGCATTGCTCATTAAGTGGGGTTTTTGCCATCTCAGTCATCTTATCTTTGTTGCTTAGCAAACTTTTGAGTGTAGATGCAAATTTGGGCATAAGAACGAGAGCATCTGCGAAGCTTATGTCAAAATGCAACTCATTGAAGATTTGGAAGAATTTTTCCATTTGTTGATTGTTTTTCTCTTTAAGCTTTTGATCATTAAGCCTTGAAGGATATGGAATTGAAGGCTTAGAATTTGTCTTCGGAACATCAGGTTCCGGAATTGGAGTTTGGACCACCGAAGGTTGGACGTGTGCGGTACTTTGTGGGCTTGAAAAATGCACCTTGTCCGTTGTCACCTTGGCATCCCGATTCACCTCCCCCGGTGGAGGGGGCATAGGAGTCGAGGGTCCATTATGTGTTTTACCACTTCGAGTGGCGACAGCTTTTAATTCACCCTTCGGGTTAGGAATGGTATTTCCCGGAAGAGCTCCCGAAGTTGAACCTTGATTCATCGAACTCATGAGACTGGCAAACATGTTCTCAATTTTACCTTGAGATTGATCAATTTTGTAGTTTGTATTTCTGAGCTCACTTTTAAGCTCTTGACCCTGTTTTGACATTGAGGTTTGAAAATCATTTTTCAAAGTGATGATTTGATTTTGCATTGACCTCATGTTGGCCTCATTTAACTTGATGTAGTTAGCAAGTTCATTTGAGGAACCAACGGGGGCTTGGTAATGAGAAGCTTGAAAGCTTTGATTGAAATTACCCCCTTGGGTTGGGTATTGATTGATCGGGGCTTGAAATTGATTTTGAACATTTTGCCCTCTCGGTTGGTTTTGATTGAATCTATTTGGATTGTTGGGTTGAGAAAATCCGGGTGGTCCATTTTGATTGTTAGCGCGATAGTTTGGGTCAACTTGAGGACGGTATTGATTACCTCCTTGATTGAGAGACCCGACTACCGGATTAACTTCACATCGACTACCATCGGTGGCAGCACAATTGTAGTATGCATGAGGACCACCACAAGTGACACAAGTTTCTTCCACCGCTTTGACTTGATTGGGTGAAGAAGTTTGTGGGGAAGAAAGTTTCTTTTGTTCGGAAAGAACCAAAGCTTGAATGGCCTCCGTGAGTTTGTCAATCTTAGCATCGGTGCTAGAAGTACTCACGGGAGATGAGGTAGAATGGGTAGCACTCACTTGGGAAACAACCGGCTTGCTTCGTGTAGTGCGAACCTTAGACTTGTTCTCAATGATGGCTAAAGCATCTTTCGTAGTCCGATACAAGAGATTACCACCGGCGGCGGCATTAAGAGAGTCTTGATCGGAATGGTTCAATCCATTGTAGAAAGTATCGAGTTGATGCAACTCGGAGAAACCATGGTGAGGACATTTGCGGAGTAATTCTTTAAACCGATCCCACGCTTCACTAAAGGATTCATCAAATTTTTGAGTGAATTTGGTGATTTCATTTTTAAGGGCTGTGGTTTTTGATGGAGGAAAGAATTCATTTACAAATTTCGACACCAAATCTTCCCATGTTAAAATAGAACGAGGGGGTTGTTTTTCTAGCCAAGTCCGGGCCGACCCCTCGAGAGAGAAAGGAAAAAGAAGCAATTTGATTGCATCTTGTGGTACATTTCGGTATTTGATGGTAGAGGTGATCTTGTTAAACCATCGAATGTGGGAATGAGGATCGTCCCTCTCAAAACCGAAATATTGACTCGAAGTTACTAAGGATAGCAACCCGGTCTTAAGCTCAAAGCTATCGGCAACGATTGCCGGAACAACAATAGCATCTCCGTAACCCTCGGTGGGTGCTTGGAGAAGCTCACACATGGTACGTTCCTCCGCCATTGTGACAATGGGAGGAACGGGAATAGCACGAATCTCGGGTCCGGCTATTGGGGCGGAATGCCCACGATTACGTCTTCGATTACGTCTTCTCGAGGTATGCACGAGTTCACGTAAAGGACTTGTTGACGGAGAAGAACGAGTGCGCATGCACTAACAAAAACAATTTCAATTAAAACAAGACCGAGGCAAAACACAAGTGAACTTAAACCTTAAATCAAACAAGCGTACGGTAGCTCTTTGAAAGATAAACGCGCAGAGTGGCGGGAGAGAAGAATGGATCTCTCTTCGGTCTGCAATTTAATGTCAAGACCTACCTTAAAACCACTTGTATAGGTTGTTTATCAATCAAAGGTGAGCCGAATTCGCAAGCGACATAAAGGCAAGTTTTAATCTTTTGTTTGGGAACTTATTAATGGTCATACCCCCAGTTAGGTAGTATTCTGTCTTGGTTTTCAACGGTAATTTTTTTTATTGTTTTATTAATTTAACAAGAAAAACGGAAAATCTTTTTGTATTTTTTTTTATATGATAATATATATACAAAAGAAAAGAAAAATATTTTTGTGTTTTATAATTTTTTTGGAAGTGATAACTTCGTGAAGAAGGATCTCAAGTCACTAATCGTTTAAACCTTAAACAATATTGTCGCAACACAACCTCCCCGGCAGCGGCGCCAAAATTTGATCCGTGTGTAGTATATATATAAATAAATATAGTATCGTGCACACGTGATACTTTGGGAAATGACAAGTCAAACCTTAGGAAAAGTAAAACTTGCAAAACCCGTGAATGTGATGTGTGTGATACCGGGCAAGTGATCACCCGGGTCGTGTCCCAGCGAGGTGTGAATCGAGGATTTCGTTTTAGGTTCGGAATTAAAATGCTTGATGATTTGATTTGGAGATTATTTGGTGTTGTGGTAATATTACACAAAGCAATGAAACGCAAAAGGTATTTAAAACTAAAAATGCACGTTTTAATTAATGTTAACGCGCAAAAATAAAAGTGAACTCTAAAAATATTAGCCCTACGAGTACCGAATTAATTTTCCTACGACTTAAATATAAAAAGAAAATTTTGGAAAAAAGAAAAATATTTTTTTGACTTTTTAATAATTTTTTATAAATTAAAAACTATTTAAACTATTTTAAATTTCTAAAAATACTAAAACTAATTTTAAAAATCTGAAATTTTTTTTCTAAAATACTTAATACTAAACTTGAGCTATGAAAAATATAAAAAGTGAAAATGCTTTTTAAATAAGCCGAAAATAAGCAAATAGCTCACAATAAGCTAAAAAGAAAAAGATAAAAAGTAAAAGGGGTTTTAAATAAGATTTTGTAAAGTTTAACTAAAAAAAACAAGTGAGTGCAGTGGTAAGAACCAAGATTTCTTGTGTTTGTGTTCTAACTGTCCTGGGTTCGAACCCCAGGACTGTCAAAACTTTGTTTTTGCTATTTGATTTTTTTTTGTTTTTGTCAAAATCAAATCGAAAGATTACCAACTCAAAGCAACTAACTCAAAGCAACTAACTCAAACCAACAAACTCAAACCATAACACAAAATCTATAACAGATAAAATCTATAACAGATAACTAACTCTATCATTTTTTTTTTTTTTTTTTTTGCTTTCTTTTGCAACTACTCAAACTAAAGTTCAAAATAACAGATAAGCTAAAACAGATTAAAACTAAAATTCCAAATCCAAATGTTACTTAAACTACACTAACACAGACAATCAACACAAATCGATCCAAATCCAAATCTTAAACTATACTAAAGCAACACTTAAATCAATTTTTTTCTTTTTCGCTTACTGAAACACAAACACAAACAAGAACTAAAACTACACAAACAATTTATATAACCATAATCTTTAATATAACCATAAATAACAAGATAGCAGTAAAGTAACAAGAACACAAAAAGTAAAGAACACTTAAACCATCAAACTAAGCAACCACACGAATTAAATAAGCAGAATCGACACAGTACATAAGCTAAACCATAAACTTGACTTACATTAAAAATAAAAATTAAAAGTTACAACCGAAATTAAGAAATACAAATTACCTTAAATTAGCTAAATAAAACCTACTGCTTAACTAAAGTTACAAATAAAAACATACCGAATTTTAAAGCTAAAATAATCCTGCCTTAAAAGGCTTACATGAACTCATATTTATACTACTTCTAAAAGACTAAGGGGGTCTTCACTTGTGCTTGTTTTGTGAGACAAAACAGCCTTGGCTTGCTTCTGTGCTTCTTTGGATACTTTCCCAGCCGTAGGATTAAAGATAGATGATCACAGCCCTTTGTTTTGGTCTTGGTGCCCACTAACTCACACGGATTGATGAGGTGGATGATGGGGAGGTTTAATGGGGAAGGGTTTCAGTGTTGGGGAGAAGAGAGGGAGGTAAAAGGATGAAAGTTTTGGGGAGTAGTGGTGATAGTGATGGTGTTGGCTGCTTGTGTTCTTGGCAGGATAGGGAAAAAGACAAGGTGGGGGTTATTGAGGGATTTTGACCAAAGATGAATTGGGGATTTGACCGAGTATGAAAGGGGGTTTGACCCTTACTTATTTCACCCGGTATTAGTAATTAGAGATTGGGTCGGTCGGGTATAGGTTTAGTGGGCTGGGTAGTGTTTAGTTTTGGGGTGAGTGGGCCTATGTTGGGTTGGGTAGGTTGGGGTTTAGTTTAAGGTCCGGTTGTAGTTTAAAGTTGGGATAATTAAGATTATAACACAAGGACCAAATGTGTGTACATCATGAAATTTCAAGGACCAAATCTGCCGAATCTTCAAAGCTAATCCAGTGACCAAAATTGCCAAGCTTATTATTCCAAGGACCAAAAATTTATTTTTTACTATTTTTTTTTTTTATTTTTTTTTTCAAGCTTGAGGGACTAGACTTGCCATTTGCAAATTTTGTTTGTTTTTCAATCGTTTTCAATCATTTTGCATATGGAAAACACAAAAACACATTTCAAAGATATTTTTAACATTATTTGATCGTTTTAAAGTGTTTTTGGTTGTTTTGACTCGAAAATTGGACGAAAAGATATGTGTAAAACGACACATATCAATCCACTCGTCCGGTTCCAATCCGACTTTCAAGCATACCTAAGTTATATAAAAACTCAAGCATTTGGTCCCCAATATCTCATGGGTCCATGTTGGTTAAACATCCCATTAACTTTATTCATGTATGGAAACGGTGGATATGAGTTCCATGGCATATAGTTAGGAGCTTGATAATGTCTAGGGAAGTTTTGATTCCAACCATTATGATGATAGTTGGGTTGTGCGTTGTAGTTACTGTTAATACAAATATCGTCATAAAAACGTTATTTATATTTTACGATCTTTGCTTAATTTTGTTAATGACAATTACAAAGTTTATCTTTAAGCAAAGAATAAATATAAGATTAAGTCTTTTACATTTATAGTGATAAGTCTTTTAAAACACATTTACACATTACAAGATTACTAGGAATAACATTATATACATTTACATTTTTATTTCTTAAATTAGAAATATTTAGGATGACATCATGGCATGCATCATGAACATAATCTGAGAAAGATTTTTGAGATATCTTGTATAGATCTTCAAGCTAAAGAGTTGACATTTGAAGATATGAAAAGATTGTGCAAGATATGGAAAGATTTGATAATCTCTTAGCTGTCCTGCACTGGCGGATCCAAACCCATACAAGGGCGGATCCAAATTTAGGGATCTGTCAAATCCGCTAACTGTTTTATCAGTTTGCCTATAAATAGCAAGCTGATCATTCTGGCACATTTATCACTTACATAGAATAAATTATACATACATTCATTTATACATTACTAACCCATATCATTCATCATTCTTAGTGATCTTCCTTTTTGTAGCAAAAGAGATCAAGCATCAACAAGCTTCAACATACTGTTGCAAGTCTTGTAAAGTAGAAACTGTGTGATTAGTTAGAGTGTACACATCATTGTTATACCTTTCATTCAGTAAAGTTCGGTTAGTGTTTTAGTCCTCAAAACACATAGAGTAAACGGGAGTAGTTGTACCCTTGTAAAGAACTCGACATTTAGCTTAGTGTTGGTAATTGTATAAGCGACGTCAGGTTGGTTCTTCCTTGAAGTAGAACCCGGTGTTTAGCTTAGTACCTGATAAAGTGTAAGCGACGTGTATAAAGGTTTTCTCCTCCGAGAAGGGAGTTTGTTTCTTAGTGAAGAAAAACACTCGAGTTAGAGGCTCGAGGAGTGGAGTAGGGCAAGGAAGAGAGTCCTTGTAGCCGAACCACTATAAATCTCCGTGTTGTGGTTTGATTGTTCCTATCCTTACTTACTTTACTTATATTGTTTGTTTGTGAGTATTTACTTTGAAATCACGTTAAGTCACAAAGCGAATTAAATATAAAATGGTAAAAACTATTCAACCCCCCTTCTAGTTTTCCACAATTGGCATCAGAGGTACGTTACTCAAGATTTTCAAAATATATTGTATTTTAAAAACTTGAAACGATCAATGAATTTTGAAAACTTTAAAGGAGGGCAATATATGCAAAGACCACCACTATTTGAACCAAATTGTTTCATATACTGGAAAAACCGCTTTGAGACGTATGTGAAGTCAAAGGACATAGATCTATGGTATATTATAGTAGAAGGTGATTATAAACCTATATCAAATGTATTAGGTGGTCGGGATGAAGGTGCTTCTCTTACTCGTCACAGTGATGAGCAAAAGAAGTTAATTGCCAAAAATAATGAAGCCAAAATGATGCTTTATAATGCCTTACCTAAGAAAGAATATGAAAGAGTTTTTATGTGTAAAACGGCTAAGGATGTTTGGCAATCATTGATTATCACTCATCAAGGGAACTCACAAGTCAAAGATAACAAAATTGATCTTCTTGTTCAACAATATGAACAATTTGTTATCTCTGAAGATGAGACCATTGATAGTGCTTTTGCTAGGTTTAATACTATAATTACTTCTCTTAAAGCACTTGATGAATCTTTTTCGAGCAAGAACTTTGTCAGGAAATTTCTTAGAGCACTTCATCCGAAGTGGAGAGCAAAGGTGACGGCTATTGAAGAATCCAAGGATCTTTCAAGCATGACACTGGACAAGCTCATAGGAAATCTCAAAGTTCACGAGATGGTGATGGAAAAAGACTCGATAATTGTTAAAGGCAAAAAGGAGAAAATGAAGTCCATTGCCTTGAAAGCTAGGGTAGAATCGAGTGATGACGAAGAATCTTGTTCTAGTAGCGAAGACGAAGAGTATGCCATGGCCGTAAGAGATTTCAAGAAGTTCTTTAGGAGACGAGGAAAGTTCGTAAGACCACCTTGTGAAGAAAAGAAATCCTTCCGGAAAGACCGTGATGATAGGAAGGGAAAGATAGATAGGAAGTGTTTTAGGTGCGGGGATTCTAGTCACTTAATAGGAGAATGTCCAAAGCCTCCAAAGAACAAATCTTAAAAAGCACTTGTTAGTGGAGCTTGGAGTGACAGTGAAAGTGATGACGACGAGCTTAAGAACAACGAAGTTGCTCTCATGGCTAATGACACAGAAGAGGTACATTCTGACTCGTCATACTCCTTTATTGATGATGATACATTAGATATAGAATATAACAAACTGTGTGAAATCACCCTAAAAATCATAAGCAAAAATAAGTTCTTAAAAACCAAAAAAGAATTTTTAGAAAATGAAATTCATTGGTTAAAAGAGAAAGCCATAAGATTAGAAAAGGGTAAAGGCATTAAAGAAACATGTGTTTTATGTCAGGAACTAAAACTTGAAATAGAAACACTAAAGTCCACACAGGAAAATCTCATCAAACAAAACTCCAAGTTCAAAAGGTTTGATAAACACATAAGTTGTGTTGATGACATAATGAGATTACAAAAAAATACCTCATGGTAGTTTCAAACCAGATTTTATGAAAAATGGAAACTTAAGTGACTTTCAGAATCAAACAGTAAAAGAAACTGTTCCAACTGAGTCAGACACCCACGGATCCAACGGATCCAAAATTTTGGATCCGCCAGGTATACCCAAGGGATCCGCAGGTACTGTTGATGAACAGAAAGGTCGTAATTCGGATCGTACTGAATTCGTTAAGGTCACTAGAAAACCTAGCACTAGTACAGCTGTTAACAAACAAAAACCATCAGTCTCTATAGGAAAAGGTCAAGTTAGAAATGAGTATAGAGTTAAAACGGTTCAACAGACACCTAAAACTAGTTTTCCCAAACACCCATTTCCAAAGAGTAACTTTAACTCACATCATCATTATCAAAATAATTGGAACCAAAACATATCTAGAAACTTTCAAGGTCCCAACTTCATGCCATGGAACACTTGTCCACCATTTCCATACATGAACCATGATAATGTTATGTTTAACCCAAACGGACCCATGAGATATTGGGGACCAAACGCTTGAGTTTTTCTTGAACTTAGGTGTGCTTAAAAGTTGAGTAAGAACCAGATGAGTGGATTAAAGATAGTGGGTGTTCAAGACACATGACGGGGAACAAAAGCCTTTTCTCATCCTACCAAGTGTACGACGGAGGTAATGTCACATTCGGTAGCAAGCTTAAAAGTAAAATCATCGGAAAAGGTACAATCTCTCATGACTCTCTCACTATTGATGATGTTGCTCATGTAGATAATTTAGGATTTAACTTGCTTAGTATTAGTCAATTATGCCGCAAAAAGTATAACGTCCTTTTCAGTGAAAATGGAAGTAAAATACTAAAAGATGGCATAACCGTAGGAAAAGGTGTTTTGAAGAATAACGTTTACGTTATGAAATTAGACAAAACATCTAAAGACAAACTTTGTCTCACTTCTTTGGACAAAAACTCAACTCTATGGCATCGATGCTTAGGTCATGCAAATATGAGGTTAATTCAATCCTTATCATCTAAGGAACTCGTTAGGAACCTGCCCAAGTTGAAATATGACCAACACTTTTGTGATGCTTGCAAAATAGGAAATCAAGTTCATAATAGCCATAAGGCTAAAAACATGGTGTCTACATCTAGGTGTCTAGAATTGTTACATATAGATTTGTTTCGTCCATCCGCTATACAAAGTTATGGGGGAAACTTCTATACTTTAGTAATAGTAGATGATTACTCTAGGTATACATGGACTAAGTTTTTGAAAACTAAAAACGAAGCGTTTGATAAATTTGAAATCTTAAGTATGAAAATTCAAAATCAAATAGGAAGTAACATAGTGTCAATAAGAACCGATCATGGTCGTGAATTTGACAACGAAATCCAATTTGGAGCTTTTTGTGATGCTAATGGCATAACACATAATTTCTCAGCTCCTCGAACTCCTCAATCTAACGGTGTAGTAGAATGCAAAAATAGGACAATTCAAGAAATGAGTAGAACCATGTTAAATGAACAAAACATACCTCAAAAGTTTTGGTGTTACGCTGTAGATACATCCACATATATCCTAAATCGAGTTCTAATTAGACCATTCTTGAAAAAGACTCCATATGAGTTATACAGAGGCAAAAAGCCTACTTTAGGATATTTTAGAGTGTTTGGAAGCAAGTACTTCATTTTAAACACAAAGGATTATCTCACCAAGTTCGACCCAAAGTCGTATGAAGGTGTATTTCTAGGATATTCACAAACTAGTAAAGCATATATAGTTTTGAACAAAGAAACCTCAAGAGTAGAGGAATCATTGAACGTAACATTCGATGAAAGTCCACCTCCCTCTAAGACATCAGCTTTGGTAGATGATGACTTAGTTGAAAGTCAAATGGTTGAAAATCAGGAAAATATTGAAAGTGACAAAGAAGATGAACCGGTAAAAAGAGAAATAGTTAATATCAAAGAAACCAAAAGTCATCCATTAGAAAATGTCATAGGAAAAATCAATGAAAGAACATTAAGGTCTAAAGCTCAAAACGAAAGTAATTTCTTTTGTTTTGTTTCAACAATTGAACCTAAAAATGTTAATGAAGCCATAAAAGATGAATCTTGGGTCATTGCGATGCAAGAGGAATTAAATCAATTTGTTAGGAATGATGTTTGGACATTAGTCCCTCAACCTAAAAATTACACCATAATAGGTACAAAATGGATGAAAATGGCATAGTATCTAGAAAAAAAGCTAGGCTAGTAGCACAAGGCTACAATCAACAAGAAAGTATAGATTACGACGAGAAATTTGCATCCGTCGCTAGGCTTGAGTCAATTAGAATATTACTTGCATATGCATGTGCACATGACTTTAAACTATTTCAAATGGACGTCAAAAGTGCATTTCAAAATGGATTTATAAACGAGGAAGTGTACGTTGCACAACCTCCCGGCTTTGCCGATTTTGAAAAACCTAATCATGTCTACAAACTTAAGAAAGCATTATACGGACTTAAGCAAGAACCAAAAGCTTGGTACGATCGACTTAAGACTTTCCTAGTTGACCATAAGTATACCATGGGCCTAGTAGACAATACTCTTTTCACCAAGAAAAAGGGATCACATATTATCACAGTCCAGATATATGTGGATGACATTATATTCGGTTCAACTTGTCAAGAGTTATGCGATGAATTTTCAAAAATCATGCATGATGAGTTTGAAATGAGTATGATGGGGGAACTAAACTTTTTCTTAGGTCTCCAAATCAAACAATTAGAAGATGGGATATTCTTCAACCAATCAAAGTATATCAAGGATATGCTTAAGAAATTTGGGCTTGAAGATTCAAAACCTATTAAAACTCAAATGTCCTCGGAAACTAAACTCACTAAGGATGAAGAAAGTGATTCCGTAGATAGCACTAAATATAGGGGAATGATTAGTAGTTTACTTTACCTAACGGCTAGTAGACCGGACATTATGTTTAGTGTTTGTCTATGTGCACGCTTTCAAGAAGATCCCAAGATATCCCATCTTGAAGCCGTTAAACGGATATTTAGGTACTTAAAAGGCACTACACATTTAGGATTATGGTATCCCAAAGGAACAGGAATGGAAACCATAGTGTATGCCGACTCAGACCATGCTGGTGATTATGTTGATAGGAAAAGTACAAGCGGTATTTGTACTTTTGTAGGACATTGTCTCACCTCATGGTTTGCTAAGAAACAAACAGCCCTCGCAATATCAACAACTGAAGCCGAGTACGTGTCAGCAGGAAAAGCTTGCCAACAAGCACTGTGGATGAAACAAGCTCTCGTTGACTATGGAATCGAACTCAACGACATTCCCATTCTTTGCGACAACAAAGGAGCTATCGACCTCAGCAAAAATCCAGTCCAACACGCTAGAACCAAACACATAGAAATACGACACCATTTCCTACGCGACAATGTTCAGAAGGGAAACATCTCAATTGAGAAAGTATCCTCAGAGGACAACATTGCCGACATCCTCACAAAACCTCTTAAGAGAGAACCTTTCAACTATCTTAGACTAGGTTTAGGATTAATGGAACCTAGTGAGTAGATAAAACATTAGCTCGAACCTTAGAATAAACAAACACGGCAATAACCAAATTGTGAGTTCTGATCCTGCGGATCCAAAAGATAACAAGGGAGGATCCCTTGTTTTGGATCCGCCATATCCGTGGCTCACTAAGTCAGTTTTTAGTTTATTAAAACAAACACCCTTCACTGTACATCACATTCCCCAAAAACATACATCCCACTGAAATTCGATCCCTATCACACAAAACTCAGAAATTAGGTCATACTCCACCACCAATCTGTGCTTAAATCATCTCTGTAAGTATCCTAATCATAATCTAATTCCGAATCTGAGTCTAGGATTTCTATTTCTTGCACAAAAATCAAAACTTGGGGTTTATGCATATTTTTAGGAAAATCATGAAACTTACTTACTGAATTGCATCACAAACTATGTTTTCCTTAGTTAGGAATTTCATCTTATTGTACATTATCATAATCTATCAAAAACCCCATGAGAAATTTTTATCAAAATCTTCTCACGACTAGGAAAAATGGTTTTTGAACATTGTTCATACAAATACAAAAACGTTATATTTTTACACATCACTTGCATAATGTCTCTTGAATGCTAAAGGGAATACATAACTAATATGTATTTTCGGGTACATTCAAACGTAGCTACATTGAATTAGGAGCGTTTGGGTTATCTCATATTTTCGTTATAAAACTAGCATAAATAAATTTTCATGCATCAAAAGGAGTCGAGATAACCGCACCTCCACATTGTCCCCGTGTAGGCACACACTAGAAATTAATATACATATTTTCGATAATTTTAACTAAATTATGAAATTTTTGTGTCTAGGATAATCATGCCTCCTGCGACAAATTATGACCATAAGAACACCCTCAAATACCTACCTCAACACCACAAAACCAAAGGACTCACAGATGATCAAGTCAAAATCTTTAAGGCATTAGAAAAACGTTACGTTCACGAAGGTAGAACCGTAGACACATCATTTTTAGAAGAAACCAATATCCGTGAACAATTAGCTTCTATCCAATTTGATGGTCTTCTCGACATAGACGAACCCATTATTCCTAGGTTTATACTTGAATTCTATGCTACTATATGTCTTAGCACAGACGACTTTGGATCATGAATATTCATTTCAAAGTAAACCAAAACCAATTCACCTTTCCTTTAAATCAATTTGGAGAAGTTTTACGTATTCCAAGTCAAGGAACATGCTTCTATTCGGCCAAATGGCCATTGTCCATCTTAGAGTCCAACCTTGGTCGTATTCATCCATATAACACACCCCTCACTTCCAAAAAAATCATCCGTGAACATCTTTTCAATCCTAGAAACAACCCAACTAGGACAAACCGAGGTAAACAAGTAAACCGAGATCCATTTGCCATGGAACTTAATGAACTTAAGCCTGAATTTAAGAAGCTAGAAGAAGTTTTGAGGGCAAACGTCATTAGCACCGTAGGAAATAGGGACCACGTCAATGCTAGCCTCTGCTACATGATGTATTGTGTGTCGACTCATCAACAATTCAACTTAGCCTACTATATTGCCAAAAGAATGGCAGATATTCCAGTTCTAGGTACCACTGCCATGCCATATGGAATGCTTCTTACACGTCTGTTTAAAGCCTCTATTCCTATTCCCCGAAATGCTAGTGGTTTCCTTCCTGACTACACCGAGATTCCACACACCTTTGTTCCTCTTAGTGATCATAGGGTTGTTATAGCAAGAGGAAAACGTGCTCATCCTCCTACCTCATCATCATCATCATCGGCTAGTGACGAAGACGGTTTACCCAACTCTAGAATTCCTCCACCTGAATACTTGAGTCAAGTTCCTTCCATTGACAATGAATTCGAGGAGCATCGACAAACAAGGGGAATGATGAAGAATCTTGGCCGTTGGATCATGAAGCTTCACAAGAAAATGAACAAGAAGTAAGGATTAGGGAGTGTTTGGGACTAGACATTTTAAAACAATGATGTGATAAACTTGGGTGTGTCTTAGGATATTTTGTTGGTCTTTGACTTTTATGTGAACTAACATAATGTTTCAGAGTGATAACACTTGTTGTTATCAATTTTTCATGCCTAAGTCATCGTTTGGCTTAACCTCCTGTCTTGGTAAGTTATTATCATCAGATTAATCTATGTGCAAACGTGTATTAGAAACTATGTTTTTAGTTTTATTCTATCACATATGAGTAGTTAGACATGTTTTAGGAGAATTTTTGGATTTTGAACGAGTAACGCAAAATATGACATATGTTCTGCTTAAATTGATACCTTTGTATAGCGGATATGGCGGATCCCATATTTTGGATCCGCCTTTGGTGTCGATTGGATCCACCAGCTTCATCAGTAAGTTTTTCATATTTTTCCTGACTTATCTAGATTCTTAGATTCTTAATTTATTTTTTAGGAGTATGCTACTGATCATTAGAATCATTAGGATGTTTAGAAACTCTTAGAACAATTAGAAAACAATAGAATCAATTTCCCACCAAAATTTGAAAAGTTCAAATTTTCATCAAGTTACCTTTCTCTAACACCTAAGGATCCCTTTAATTGGTTCCTTGAAATCTGTGAATCAATCACATTACAACAACACCGGTAGCTTCCTCACCACCACCCACATCATCTCAAGTGAAAAAATCATCATCAACTCCCCATTCACCTAACTTGCAACCCCATGATTTACTTACCACACTCCAAACCATTGATGAATCAATGTGGCTCAATCAACCATACACTCAAGGCAATGAGGAACTTGACTCTAACATAATGGACGCTAACTTACTTGATACTAAGAAATTAGAATCCATTTGGCTTGCCTCCATCATATCTCCATCAAACCCAACCAATCCTCCGTAATAGGCATTTTTAGTCTCTTCCTAGTTTCGTTCTATAGGAACTTTTAGAACTTTTTAGGATTTGTTTTAGTTTTTTTTCTTTTTATATTGTATTATCATGTTTTGTGACCTTTGTCTCAAACAAATTTTCAATAAATGGATGTTATGTCTTTATACTTGTAGGTGATCACTTTTTAGCATAATATCTTGTTTTGTTTGCTAACATTCTTATATGGTTATGATTAGATCTCTTATACTTAAGAGCATTTTTTATCAGACACTTATTTTGACCTTTTAAAGTCAAATGGGTTAAAACTCTTAAGTTTGACCTATACATATGCATTATGCTACTTGGTTGGATTGATTCACAACTAACCTTTGTTTTGTAGCCTTTCTCAACCTTGAATCATATACGTTGGTACCCTAGCAACGGGGAGTATAGATCAAGGGGGAGTATATTATATACTAACTCATTATTTTAGCATTTCTCATCCTTGAAACGTATACGTTGGTACCCTAGCAATGGGGAGTATACATCGAGGGGGAGCATATCATATTCTAACCTTTTGTTTTGTAGGATTATGCATCTTAACCTTGGCACTCCAATTAGGGGGAGTATTATCCAAGGGGGAGCTTTTAAAGTTCTCAAAATCATTGAAACAATCTTGGTACTCCAATTTAGGGGGAGTAATAACCAAGATTTGTTCACCACATTCCGCTACGCATATCTTCTTTTTGTTTCGACAAAAAGGAGGAGATAGGATTAAGTTTCATACATACTGTTAACATCACAGTACATGTTTTTATACTTAAAATTGTTTTCAAAACTTGCATAAAATCAACTTAATCTATATTTTTAAAAGACTCATACTTTTTTATTTCATTGCTTAAAAATACACTTTATGTTTTGTCATCAACAAAAAGGGGGAGATTGTTAATACAAATATCGTCATAAAAACGTTATTTATATTTTACGATCTTTGCTTAATTTTGTTAATGACAATTACAAAGTTTATCTTTAAGCAAAGCATAAATATAAGATTAAGTCTTTTACATTTATAGTGATAAGTCTTTTAAAACACATTTACACATTACAAGATTACTAGGAATAACATTATATACATTTACATTTTTATTTCTTAAATTAGAAATATTTAGGATGACATCATGGCATGCATCATGAACATAATCTTAGAAAGATTTTTGAGATATCTTGTATAGATCTTCAAGCTAAAGAGTTGACATTTGAAGATATGGAAAGATTTGAGAATCTCTTAGCTGTCCTGCACTGGCGGATCCAAACCCATACAAGGGCGGATCCAAATTTAGGGATCCGCCAAATCCGCCAACTGTTTTATCAGTTTGCCTATAAATAGCAAGCTGATCATTCTGGCACATTTATCACTTACATAGCATAAATTATACATACATTCATTTATACATTACTAACCCATATCATTCATCATTCTTAGTGATCTTCCTTTTTGTAGCAAAAGAGATCAAGCATCAACAAGCTTCAACATACTGTTGCAAGTCTTGTAAAGTAGAAACTGTGTGATTAGTTAGAGTGTACACATCATTGTTATAACTTTCATTCAGTAAAGTCCGGTTAGTGTTTTAGTCCTCAAAACACATAGAGTAAACGGGAGTAGGTGTACCCTTGTAAAGAACTCGACATTTAGCTTAGTGTCGGTAATTGTATAAGCGACGTCAGGTTGGTTCTTCTTTGAAGTAGAACCCGGAGTTTAGCTTAGTACCGGATAAAGTGTAAGCGACGTGTATAAAGATTTTCTCCGCAGAGAAGGGAGTTTGTTTCTTAGTGAAGAAAAACTCTCGAGTTAGAGGCTCGAGGAGTGGAGTAGGGCAAGGAAGAGAGTCCTTGTAGCCGAACCACTATAAATCTCCGTGTTGTAGTTTGATTGTTCCTATCCTTACTTACTTTACTTATATTGTTTGTTTGTGAGTATTTACTTTGAAATCACGTTAAGTCACAAAGCGAATTAAATATAAAACGGTAAAAACTATTCAACCCCCCTTCTAGTTTTTCACAGTTACTTTTTGGAAAGGGGCGTTTGGGAATAGGTGTTTTAGGCCTTTGTTGAGTAGTTTTGGATCTATACTCATTTTTAGCAAGTCCTAATCCTGATGTAACAGCTGGTTTTTGTTTAGTTTCATTTGTAACAACTTTAGATTTCTTTGTGACTTTAACGAATTCAGTACGAGCCAATTTGCTATCTTTTTGTTCACCTGAGGAACTCACGGAACCAAATGGTTCAACGGACGAAACCAAATTTGGTTCTGTCTGGTCCGTGACTTCCTGAGGTGGTTGGAGCAGTGTCTTGCTCCTTTTCGGCTTGCTTCTTTAGACTACTCAAATCTCCTAATTTCATAAATCCTAGTCCAGTTTTATCATATGGTAATTTCTGGATTTTCATTATTTCATCCGCACAACAAATATTCTTATCAAATCTGTAGAAAACTAGAAGGGGGGGGGGTTGAATAGTTTTACCAATTAAAACTTCGTTTTAAAACTTATAGATCGACTTATGTCAATCTAGTTTACGTGTTGGATATTGATAGTTATAAAAGGAAAATAACTAAAGAGTTAGAGATAGAAAGGCACAACCATAACACGAGTGTTTATAGTGGTTCGGCTACATGGACTATTTTTCCCTACCCTACTCCACTCCCCGAGTACCCAACTCGAGAGTTCCGTAAACACTACACAAGACAAACTCCTTTCACCGGCGGAGAAGCCTTCACAACGTCGCTTACACTTTATTCGGTACAAAGCTAAATACCGAGCTCTTCCACAAGGTAGAGCCAAACCAATCACAACGTAGCCTAGAGTTTATTCGGTACAAGGCTAGATATCGGGTTCCATTACAAAAGAGGAACCACTACCCAACACAACACAACTTGGAGATCCACTCTCCAATATCACCAATCTACAAGACACAACATACGGGTGATCACCCCCGACTACACCAATGTATACAACAAGACTTGAGGCACCAAACCTCAACAACAATGTCTTGCACCAAGACAACTTTGAGGTATCAAACCTCGACTTCGACAATCTACACCAAGATCTTCATGAGCTACCAAAACTCATCTTCACAATCTTGATCTAAATTTTTGAAATAATAATATAAAAAAATATACTCGATGTACACCGCACTTTATTTTAAGTGCGACGCACTTTTGGTCTGCTTTGTTAAATTTATTTTCTTTAATCATTTGGGTACTGTGCTATATTAAAATAAAATCTTAAATTAATCTGTGCCCAATACTTTCAGTTTTTTTAGATTGGCTAAAGAAATATTTGAAAACCCAAAAAAACATCTTATATTCTTTTCGTGTTAGATATTCTTTGTTATTTATTTTCTCATAATTAGTTAATAAGTTTTTACTTCTTATCAATTCTGCTTTGTGTGCTTGGTTCAGTTTATTTATTTATTTATTTATTTATTTATTCGTTATAAATGTAAACTAGAAAGTGGAATTATGCTAGAAGTGCACCGCACTTACCCTCAAGCACGACGTACTTTTGTTATCAGACGACAAAAATAAGATTTTAAACCAAAGTGTTTATTATATGTTTTCGTACCTTGTATAATCGGTGCATGCTTGATTTGTCTTTGTCATAAAACTAAAAATTAAAATATTTTCGTCTTTGTTTTTGCTTTTGTATTTGTTTAGTATGTTTGCATGCTAGTATTATATTTTGCTTCTTATTTGTTTTGTTTTATCATTTTCTTTTGATTTGCTAGAAATGTTTACTTGTTTTGTATTTCGTGTGAGATATCTATTTAAATAAAATAGTAGTAGTTTGATTTTGTTATGTTTTCATTACGTTGTGAATAAATAAAATTTTAACAGAGGAAAAATCAAAAATATTTTACGAACTTTGTGGGCGTATTCGTTGTAAACCCTCACGAGACTATGACTCGTCCACTCGGGACACCGAGGGGTTTAAAGGCTTGTTGCATACGCTAAATGCAATCATGTTGCCTACGAAAGTGTGCTTTATCATTTTATGCATTTCGTAGTTTTGTTTATTTTTCAGATTAATGAAAAGTGGAGGTTGGTTGGATGGAATCTTAGATTTGGGGTGATATGATAGGATTGGTATATTATATTGGGTTGAATTCACAAGCTTATGCCGGCTTTCGTTCAGTACTATATCTTTTCAGAATTCAACTGAGCACTTATGAACCCCGGGAAGTTTCGTTTCTCTTATATTTATTTTTCCCGTTTATCATACTTTTAAGTTATTTTCTAATTAAGCATATTGCTTAACTTAAGTGTGGAGGGAAATGACTTGAAAAATGAGACTCATTCTAAAAAAATTGAAATTTTTGTTTGCCCTTAGTAATCTAATTACTTTTATTTTATCTTTTTGTCACTTAGGGTAATATATTAGAATAAAACTTAGTAAATAAATAAAGCTTTTGAAATCAGAGATATGTCCCGATTGATAGAGCATATCCGACTCGGGATCGATGATATTACTTGCGCATTTATAACTATTACCACTAAAATGTGAGGATATTGAGCCTATATCGGCATATGTCTTTTATGCTTCATTTCTTTGATTATGAGTGTGCCGGTGATTTATTTGATTCTAGAACTTGTGCTTGAAATCTTTATGAGACCGCAGTAAGATCACGTTCGTGTGATATAGGTATTTATAAATGATAAAGAGGCAAATTAGGATTTAACCTAAATGGCCATTCCATTTAACATATTATTTATTCTTTAGCTAATTACACTGATTAGCTAACCACCCCAATAAAACCCTTCTGTAGCACTCACTTTTAGTGCTAGATACCCCTATTTTAACCTGCAGAGCCATTCTTTTCATTTCTTAATCGAGTAAATAAAAATACAAAAATATGTAACCTTTAGCCTAGTCTTACCCCTTGTCGAAAGTCTAACGGTTGGTTGCTAGTTAATGGTGTGTTGGATGATTTTTGATTAATAGTTTGTTCTCACTTGGTTCTAAGAGTTATGCCATTTCAACGAAAGATGAAGATGAGCTCCTTCGTATTTTGTACTTTTTGTGGTGTATGCTTATTGTAAGTGTGGGGGAATTGTTAGTTGTATGAGTATGATGTGAAGAGAAAAAAAATGAAATAATAAAAAAAAAAAGTGAAAAAAAGTATGATCATTGTCGAAGAAGAGTTGGCGTGTTGTTTGTTTACCAACTAGAGTGATTGTAGAGGTTGAGATGTTCGATAACCTCTCAGGTTTGTGGTATGTCGTGACTAGCAACATGGGTTTCTAAGACTTTTTGACATTTAATTTTTGTTTTAAAACCAATTTCAGTATATATTTCGCATTCCTAATCCATACCCTTATTAACCCTTAGCCTAACATTGTAACCCAAATAAAAGACCTCTTTTAATATTTATACCTCGTGCTTACGCCACGTCGGTGCAATTTTGTTTCTTGTACAAGCTTATGGTAATATAATGAATCGTGTCTGAGTAATTGAGTGTGGTTTTCTTATATTCCCCATCATATAAATAATGAGTGTGAGTGAATTATACTTTCCTTATTCGTGAGGTGATTAGTCATGTTAATCACAACTCGAAATCATTATACACTTCTGATCTCGCATATTAAAAAAAAATCCAAAAAATATTTTTCAAAAATTTCTTTTTGTAAAGATTATTTTTATATTTACTTGAGGGCAAGCAAACCCTTAAGTGTGTGTGTCTCTGTCTGTGTGGGGGGGGGGGGGGGGGTGCTTGCGCTTGTTACGATTTCTTGTAAAACCTAAAATATTTTTCGGCATTTTCAAGTATTTCATAATTTTTCAAATTATTCTTTTCCTTTATCATTTAGGTACTTTTTTTTTTAATTTTTATTTTCTTAGATTTGCTTGAGGGAAAGCAAAGAGTTAATTGTAAGGGAATTTGATAACACTCATTTTATACATATCTCTATACGCGTTATCTGTGCTTTTATGATTATATATTGATTAATTATATGAACTTTCGATACTTAATTGATTATATATGCTATTGTAGGTTCATGGTACGTATCATGGGAGAATCGGAAGAAAACATAAAGATTTGGAGCTTATAATAATATTGGAACTCAAGCTCAAAGTCTCCTGACACCTCTCTACTGTTTTGGCCATAAGTTGAGCATACGAACTCCGATTTAGTTGATTCAGGCGGCCACGGAAAGCTAAGAGAATTATCTACAACTTCCAATTGGCTTTAACATCTGGAAACGAACACAAGTACGCCGTACTTGGCAATAAGTACGGCGCACTTTTCTGTCAGCACTTAAAAACTTCATTTATGGCACTTTTAACTACTTGTGTTCAATGTAATCCGATCATATGGCGTACCCACCATTCCTCTCCACGTTTTTGGGCACCCATAGAGCCTATAAAACAGATCCAACTTCATTTGTTAAAAAGTTTGTAATGAGAAAAAGTCCCAAGGTTATAAGGGTGCAATTCACACCAAATACACCATCTATCACTTGATCAAAGCCCGTGGACGATTGTGGCTTGTTGTTTCTCAATCCCAGAAGTGTAGTAACAGTACAAGAAGTGTTTAGAAAGCAAGGGGGTCGAAACTCTTGGGTTATAGGCAAGTTGATTCTCGGGTATATGCTTGTAATCACCATTTTCGCTCATGTAACTTTGGTACAACTTCTATTACCCCTTTAATATGATATTTACTGAATTTTATGAGTTGGATATGTGTATTACATCTATGATTATGGAGTAGTGGCTTAATGTTCGTTTAGGCGAAATGTAATCTTTGATATGGTGTGTTTGGAATAGTGGTTATCATTCGATATATGAATTGATGAAACATAATATTTGATCATATTATGACTTGTCTTGTTTACTACTTGATTTATCATATTTGATTATAGGTCGAAAGGATAATCGGATTGTGATTAATTTCAAGTAATTAGTCGATGAATGATTTGGTTTTACACTTGTAAAATTGTGTAATAAAATTGGTAAACAAACAAGGAATATTTGATATAAGAATATAGGTTGAAAGGCTTCTTTTGAATATGTGTTCTATCATTTCATATAATGTATTGGTTATGACAATGTTTATTGGTCGAAAGAATTCGTTGTTATTAATCGATATAAGCACTTGTTGCATCTTTGACTAGCGTTATTTGTGACTTGTGATAACTTGAATTATAAAGTGGTAATCATTGATCCAACACACTCATGTCTTAGTGATCGCGCCTAAACAAGCATACTTTTAATCCTTTGATTTAATCTTCGTATTTCATTGCTCTCATTACAATATTGGATATTTACACGTTTGGTTAATTTGATAAGTGACAATTATATTGACCTTAGCACCTAAATAACATTCTGAGAAAACTACAATTCCCTTAGGATGACCTGGTCTTACCTGTTTACTAGATTACATTAAGGGTTATACTTTACCCGTGTGTTAGTCAAAATAATCGGATAAAACTAGTCTTATAAATTTAAAGTTTTCTTAACACATCAAAGACTCACTCTCATTAAATCAGTTCTTGGCGCTATCCCAACATACTATATGTCGTTATTTAAAGCTCCTGAAGGTGTGTTATCTCATCTTGAAAGGCTTCGTAATTCTTTTTTCTTGGGAGCAGACATGGAAGACCGTAAGATTACTTGGGTCAGTTGGCGAAAGGTGATGGCGCACAAGCAAAATGGTGGGCTTGGGTTCAATAGTTTGTACGCTCAAAATCTCGCCTTGTTGTTCAAATGGATCTGGCGTTTTTTATCTTCACATTCTGGTCTTTGGTTTAATGTTATCAAAGCAGTGCATGGTAACAAAGGTTCTCTCGATAGCTCTATTAGGTCTAATTCCCACGGATTGGTTTGGATTGAGATGCTTAAAGCTAATGCCAAGCTTAAATCTAAAGGTGTTGATCTTTTGGATTTCTGTAGATTAGTGATTGGAAATGGTTATAGTACGAAGTTTTTGCATGACAAATGGTATGAAGACATCACTTTCAAAGAGAAGTTCCATAGGCCGTTTAACTTGGAATCTCAAAAGGATGTTTCGATCGCTCTTAAGCTTTAATGTCATGACTTTGCGTACTCGTTTAGAAGACCTCCAAGATAAGGAATTGAGGAATCTCAGCTCCTCGAGCTGTCCTAGTTACTTTCTTTAGTGGTTTTGTCCCCTGCCTGTGATCGTTGGTCCTAGGCGTTAAATGGCCTTGGTGAATTTTCTGTGAAGTCAGCTAGTGAATGGATTGACAAACATGTGCTCGTTAGTTCTTCCTCTCCTACGAGATGGTCCAAGTTTCTTCCTATAAAGGCCAACGTTTTTCTGTGGCGTATGTTTCTTGATAGGCTTCCTACTAGGTTTAATCATTCCAATAGAGGTTTAGACATCCCATGCATCTTGTGCCCGAATTGTGGTAATGGTGTTGAAACCCGCAATCACCTGTTCTTTTGCTGTTCGATGGCCTTAGATCTATTTAGGATGCTAGGTCGTTGGTGGAGCATTCAATTTCCGGTATTTGTTGACCCCAATTCTTGGGTGTTGTGGTTCAAAGGCCTCAATCTCAACAGCCTTCAAAAACTTGTTTTGGAAGCCTCTATTTTCTCCATGTGGTGGCATATTTGGACGTATAGGAACGCGACCTTATTCTCTTTGAAGAAGCCTCTTAAAGGAATGATTTTCGATAACTTTGTTTCTCAAACTTTTATTTGGGTGAAGAATAGGTGCAGGAAGTTAAATGTTTCTTGGGTTGCGTGGCTAAATGACCCGTTAACCGCGATTTCTATGTAATTTCTTTCTAGTCTAGCTTCTTGCTAGCTTTTTAATAAAATTTCGCCGTTCAAAAAAAAAAGATAACCTGTGATGTATATATATCGAGGCCCGGGGAAAGACTTAAGCATATACGAGGTGGTCGACGGCATAAGGTGTCTTTAATTAAAACAAAAAACAAGCTTGACGTTTACAAAGGTTTTTAATTTTTTATAATTAGTAGTAACATTTATACAAGAGAGAGCTTTGATCAAACAATCAAGTTTCACTATTTCAGCAACAAGCTCAAGTTGAGCATTGTAGTCACATCTTTTTTTATATCATCTTAATGAATACGTAATATTTTTTGGCTATAGAAAAGTGAATTATTGAAAGCAAGTGTAATACTCTTTCTAGAAAACACAATACCTAGATTAAAACAAAAGTCACTTTAGCATTGTAGTCCCGGTTTAATGTCAAGTTTGTCTTAGTAATGAGTATCAAATATTTGACTTATGCTGTTTCGACATTTGAGTAGCGACACGTCAGTCAATTGTGTGCATAAACACATTTGTCTCGTCTTCACATAGCATCGTTAGATTATTATAATTTTGACGTGATATATAGTATAATTAGTAGCATAAATTTCATGTTGACGAGACTTTGAGCCGTTATAAGGCTCGTTTGGTTACCAATGGCAGCAGTCAACAACTTGGTATTGATTGTGATGAGACATTTAGTCCAGTTGTTAAACCGGCTACCATTCGCACCGTTCTTAGCCCTTGCGGTATCTCGAAAATGGCCTATCCATCAGCTTGACGTTAAGAATGCCTTTCTTAACGGGGATTTATCTGAGACCGTATACATGCACCAACTGCCGGGATTTGTAGACTCTCGGTACCCTCATCATGTTTGTCTTTTGAAGAAATCCTTATATGGACTAAAACAGGCACCTCGTGCTTGGTTTCAGAGATTTGCAGGTTATGCTACTAGAGTTGGATTTTATCATAGTCGCTGTGACTCTTCATTATTTATTCTTCGACAGGGTTCTCAAATGGCCTATTTACTTATCTACGTGGATGACATTATTCTTACAGCCTCCTCTATTGCCCTCCTACAGCAGATCATTGCTTCCTTGCACAGAGAGTTTGACATGACAGATCTTAGATCCCTTGATTAATTTCTGGGCATTACTGCTACTCTTCATTCTATAGGTCTCTTTATATCTCAGCAGAAGTATGCTACTGAGCTTCTTGAGTGTGCTCAAATGACAAACTGTAACCCTTCTCGAACACCAGTTGATACAGAATCCAAACTGGGTCCTGAAGGTGTTCCAGTTCAGGATCCTACTTTATATCGTAGTCTTGCAGGTGGTCTTCAGTATCTCACATTCACCAGACCGGATCTCTCATATGCTGTGCAGCAGATTTGTCTTTATATGCATGATCCTCATGAGCCACATTTAGCCGCCCTTAAACGTATTCTCCGATACGTCCGAGGGACTTTGGATTTTGGTCTACACCTATATGCATCCTCTACCACTTCTCTTGTTGGATATACAGATGCAGATTGGGCGGGTTGCCCATCCACACGACGGTCTACTTCGGGATATTGTGTTTTTCAGGGTGATAATCTACTTTCTTGGTCTTCCAAGCGACAGCAAACCATCTCCCGGTCTAGTGCCGAAGCCGAGTACCGGGGTGTTGCTAATGTTGTAGCTGAGACTTCCTGGCTTCGTAACCTTCTTCGTGAGCTGCATTCTCCTCTTTCTACTGCCACTCTTGTCTACTGTGATAATGTTAGTTCCATCTATTTGTCTGCCAATCCTGTTCAACATCAACGGACCAAACATATTGAGATTGATATTCATTTTGTCCATGACATGGTTACTGCAGGTCAAGTTCGTGTTCTCCATGTACCCTCTCGCTATCAGTACACATATATATTCACCAAAGGACTTCCTTCAACCTTATTTGAAGATTTCAGATCCAGTTTGAACGTCTGGCTTCCTCCCGCTCCAACTGCGGGGGAGTATTAGTCTACATGTTGAGCTGTACATTCGCAGGGATAAACATATAGATAAGACCGATTAGTTGTAGATTAGATGTACATTAAAGGTGATTGGTATGTGATTGCCCATTTACTCAAAATAGATCCTGGTTAGACTCTATATATTCATGCATATCATTCGGTTGTAATCATCAATCAAGATCAATATACAATATCTCTTCACAGCTAATAACCATTTATTTAATTAGATAGTTATATCTCACAAGAATTTTAAAATTTAACATATATTCATTGTCGAGACATCGACCATTAATGTTTCAGGGCATGCTTAGCACAGCCTAAAGCACTTCCTAGTTCTATATATATAGAAGAAAGATATAAGACGAATGATAGATTATAGAAAGTGTAGTATCTTAAGATTTTTTTATTATTTTTTTTATTTTTATTATTTTTAATTATCATTTGAACGCATAAAAATTTCTTTATATTACAAAGAAAAACAAACTATGGTAAGCTTATTGATGGCCATGTGCATCATGTTAAAGGTTACGTTTTCAAATTTGACAAAGGCCTATTACTGTAATAGGGACATCATCAATTGAAACAAATGCAAGTAGCACGTCAATTATTTCACGTAAATACAACAACAACAACAACAACAAAAAAACCCAATCCCGTCGGGGCAGGGTATGGGGGAGGTAGAATGTAGACAGATCGTACCCCTACCCCAGGTTAAAATTGAGCCAATCCTTAAAAAATGTTGAGTTCTTTTCTTACAACTTGACATTTAACTTGATTTCATGACAGTTCTTGTTTGATGAGTTGTGAAGTTAAGTTAGATTCAAGTTGTTATGTAGTTTAAGGATAGGTCCAACTTGTTGCTTAGTTTAATCTCATGAGAGTTCTTGTTTGATGAGTTGTGAGATTAAGCTGAAAACAAGTTGTTACTGGGCTCAAACTTGTGGTTTAGATTAACCTCATGACAATTCTTGTTTGATGAGTTGTGGGGTTAAGCTAGATTTCAGTTGAGGCTCAACTTAAACTACTAAAAAGATGCCTAAGGTTTTTGACGGCTTTACTCAAGGACGGGAAAGCTTGCCTTACTGTGTGATTATTATGTGGTTTCACTTGTGTGATTTCTAGAGGTTAGGAAGTATTGATAGTACCAATTGGGGAGTAGCACCCGGTACTATTTGGATTGACACCCACACCCTTACCTTCTGTGTGCAACCAAACCGAAGGGTGAATACTGTCCGATCAAGCTCAGACCTTTAGTCAACTGAATTTTGAGGACAAAATTCTATTAACGGGGGTAGACTATAACAACCCGCTAATTTACAGGACAATTCTATTCAACAAACTCGAATTTATTTTCTTGACATTTATTTGAGAACTATTTTTTACATATACTTTTTACCTGAACAAACGTGAAACTGAGAATAAATATTTTATCACTAGAACTTAGGCTATATTTAGTCCACAATGCTCCAGTACCTTGCTCCTACTACGGTTCACAATTTTAAAACCATAAAACAATTTCCTATTCTTTAAATTACTTATGATTGTCAATTCAACACACGATATTCGTAATTTAAAATTTAACACCCGATACATCCAATTCTTCCAACGATTGTTTCTAGCGTATTTTTATACTTCTAAATTTTTTACCAAAGTTCCAAAAATATTCCCTGACGCCTAAAGTAATTTCTTTATATTTTACGTTTAATTACGTATAACTTTCATTAATCACCGAATCACCAACCAATGCCTATCTTTAACACCCAATACATACAATATATACTCTCTTTTATCCAAACAACTCATCTAGTTCCATATTTACCTATTGTGCCGCCCCCCCTATATTCCATAATTAATTGTTAGACAACAAGCACATGAAATTTATTAGCCTACATAACCCTTGAAACATGGAAGATTAAAATATCAAAATGGTGGCTTGACTTCAAAACTTGTCTCCCCTAGCCCCCATTCCCCCCCCCCCCAAACTAGCTAAATGATGTCTTTTGACTACTATGCAAAGTTTGAACATTCCTTAGTATAAATAGACCACTTACACCTTCATTTACACTAGTTAGTTCAAGTAGAAAAATATATATATATCACCTCCCATTCTATACTTATAAATCGACACACTCTTGGAGCAAAGGAAGGAGAAGTCTTGATTTTTGGTTAAGATCAAGTATACTTAGGGCTCTTTAGTAAAGGTTTGGAGCATTGATCTTGAGGTTAATCAAGTGTTTTATAACTCACACCTCACTAATTACTTTTGCAAGTAATCTTACTAAAACTTCAAGTTTTCATATCCTAATGCTTGTCAAGTATATATACTTAGTTATCACTTGGTACATGTTGATAAAGTTTTACATTCACCATGATCTTTTAACAAAAGTTTATGTTTTTAACAAGTTTTTATTACAAGAAAACTAATTAGTAAAAAGCTCAACAAGAAAGTGATGAAAACATTACATATATATGTATGTTAGTAAGCTTGTAGTCATAAACATCCTTGATGATCATTTACATGGACTCTTGAATATTGCTAAGTTAGTATTAGATCACTATTTTTATGTTGGAAGTTGATGGATGAACTAGGACAAGATTTGAAGTGGTTGTTAAGTGGTTAAAATAACTAGAAGACTAGGAAAAATAATTTGACACTTTGATAATGAATATGATATGTTTTGCTTAATACAGAGAAATCAGTAACTCAGGGGCAATATTAGGCTAGAAATATATAAAATAGACTCAATAAAGAAAACGTATCCACTTGAATGAGTTAAAACGGGCCTATAACGAAAAAGATACGCTATTTTCAATTTAGACGACGAGAACTACATTTTCAGAAAATTGTCAAATCTGTTAGGAATTTGGAGAGGTAAAAACTGATGATAAATGGTATCTAGACTAGCCGAGACCTTAAAAAGCTGATAGTATACTTAAATACCTTCGCGGGGATAGGTAAAACTTAAGAAACGAAGCTACGACGCAAAAGTTATGGCCTAATAAAGATTTACGTCGACATATACGTTGACAGCTTCTATTTTTGCTATTAGAAAGCTGTTAGAATTATTTGGATTGGATTTCGGACCTTTTGGAATACATTTTGGCTAAAATGACGTAAACGAAAATGGTAGAACTTTATATACACTTATTAGGCGCGTTAAAGATTTTTGAAATACTTATTAACATGACGACTAAAATTAGATCATGGGATAAACAAGTTACGTTTTCAAAAGTGGTGATTTTCTGAATAAAAGATCCGTTGACGCAAATACATTTTTGACGAGAAATTTTACAACAAACATGTACAAGTGATAAAGTAGAGTATGAACTTGCGTGCATGACCTTGTTTTCGAACCTAAAACATATGTATCATTTAGGTCGCGATTAGAGTTATCAGGCTTAATTTCCCGTTTGCCAATTTATCAATCGGAAGTTGCTTTTGCTAAGGTGAGTTCTCGTAGCCCCTTTTTCATTATGTTTTTCCTTGGGGGAAAATAGTACTCAAATGATATTTCAACTGTTTTCATGCTGTGATTATACTGTTTTTCATGTTTTTGGACATTATGTGTGTTGATGCGATTATATGTTGTGACATGTTTTGTTTTATGCGACCATGACTGCGCAACTGTTAACTCTTTTGAGAGTCGAAGCAATATGATAGATCTACCGGGGTAGCTCCCCACAGTGTATGTTTATGTGTGCAACCAGCGTATGTTTATGTGTGCAACCAATGTGGCAGGTTCAGTTGGCGCGACACTCTTTTGTTTTGATTTGTGCTTATAATTGGTTATCATGCTCACTTTGTCCTATACTATGCTATCACAGCTCCGCGGTTTTACATTTAAACCTACGAGCTCACCAACATTATGTTGAGGTTTTCGAGTATCCATTTTCAGGTGTTAAGATTGAAGGTACCATAGAAGGTTGAGTAGTGACCTGACTTAGCAAGACTTAAGACAAGACCCTTCCGGGTTATAACTCGTGAAGCTGCATTTGGATATTGCTTAGTGATGTTGTGTAACTTTGAGACTCATGTTGTTTTGTATTTTGTACTTATCCCTGTTGTGGGAGTTTGTGACTATTATCAGTTCAATGTAATACATTTAGTATTTCTCTATTGTGACACCTTGTGTTCTTGACAATGAGGTCATGCCCCGTAAATGCCATTTCGCTGAGCCATTTTTGGGGTGTGACATCCAAGAACCCCTCGGGCAAGACTCCGGATTTCCCGGTTGGATCCTTTCTCATAACCCATAAAAACGACACGCCTGAATTTAAAACACCATAGGCCATCTCAGTCACTTGTTCTTGGCTCAAGCTTACAACACTTCCGAATGATATGTAAACCACTGATGAAGGGTCCGTTGAGTCGAGCCAATCTAGACAATCATCGGCTTTTATCAAGTCGCCAGAGATATTGGAGCTTGTTTCAAGTAGAGGATTTTTGAACAAAGGTCCCACTGGGCGAATAGGGCATATTTGAGACATGTAATTGATCAAATCACCCTCAAGTTCTTGAAAGGTTTCCATCAATACACAAAACACCTTTGATATGCTCTTAAATTGCCCTAAAATGGCTCTTCTTAAAAACGGGTAAGGCGTTGAAGGATGTAAAAAGCTTGGCACCTCATCGGATTTTAGCAACGGCATGTGAGGCAACTGAACGTTGATTTCGGGTTGTTCTTCACTTGGAAAAGGGACTAATGAATTCTCGTAATAATAATACGATGAAAAACATGCGCAAGACTGAACCCAAAGCATTGCACAAGGGATGTTTAGTTCTTCTGCTAAGTCCACAACCCAGGGCACAAAGGGATTGTTGATTAGACACGACACAGGTCGGCCAATTTCGGCATGGTGGTTGATAATTCCTGTGAGTGATGACTTTCCGTAAGCCTCAAGCTTAGGCAAGTACGCGTCAAGGTCATAACGTGTTTTCACACTCTTAAATTGTACTTAAAAGATACCTTTGAAGAAGCCATGCGTCAACGTGTTTTCACACTCTTAAATTGTACTTAAAAATAGGAATGTAGGGAGTATTTATTTCCAGCTCTAATTTGGAGAAGTAAAATTGGTGTTGTGGGTTATTCAAGTTACTAGAGACTATCAATTTACAATGATTGAAGTGAAAAACGATTTTTATTTTTATTTTGCATTAGTCATCATGTTCCAATAGACCTTTATTGTTGACTGCTAGTCTGACATAATATTGTGACTTGATATTGGTGATACTTCCTTATTTTGTCTCGCGTAAGTGCACTTTTGGACGTTAGTTATTCAAACATTTGTTATTCTAAACGGTCTCGTTTGAACTACTTCGCTAATCAATTCAAGATTGTATGGTTTAATAAAAAAGAAAAAAAAAATATAGCAATGTAAATCTGTTATGGTGTGGGTGTATTCGCGATCCAATCAATTCTTGCGTAAACTTGTAAATCTAACAACTTGCTTTCCTCTTTATTTCTTTTCCAACACATCTTGTCCGGATGATCATCGATTAAGGGGGAGCGAAAACACACTCATATAGTCTTTCACCAAACACTCTCAAGAACACACAAATGTGGTTATTATTCCCTAGAATTCTCTACTAAAACACTCACCTCCTAAGTACCCACTACTTAGCAAAACCCCAGTCACAAAACCACAATCGGTTCTAGCTTCCTAACCTCTACTCTTTGTAACCACTTTGATATTTGTTCCATACAAACACCTTTAACCCTCACATTAATATCATTCATCATCACACTCAACCTTTACAACTAAACTTCACTCTTGACAGTGATATTTAGTTTATCAACCTTCAACCCATCGATCATTACACTTAAACCTCACAACTATCCTTCACTCTTGATAGTGATAGTTAGTTGAATAACCTTCAATTCTCACAATCATTATACCCAATGTGTATAAACTACACAATCATACAAAATCCTTCATACACCAAATCATCTCTAACTCACAACTAGGATCATCCAAAACTAGAATTTTAGAACTTCGTTACCTTAACCCTGTTAGAGATATTCGCCCACAATCCTGTTAGGATCACATGCACATTTTCTTTTTCTCCTTTGAAATATATCATGCATCTCATTGTCAGTGCAAACGATATATTGATCTAAACCGTCTTTTCCCACCTTTTCTCAAAGGTCAAATCCAACACTTCCCATCTTGTGAAATCATTTCCATTCGCATCTAGGTGCATATCGTTCTCATTTTCATTTTTTTGGTATATCTTCTATCGAGTCTATTTTATGCATGACTTGTCATAATAGTAATCATTTAGAGTATGTCTTATCAACAAACTATCATTAACACCAATCATCTTAGGTAGATGATTATGTTGTTCAAAAGGTTTGTTAGAATTTGCCTTCCCAATGACAACTTGGAAGAAGTCAGTTTATGTGTCAGTCAACGAACGAATCTCGTTCTTGTTAGTGTGATTGATTGAACAATTACACCTTAGGTTGTCGGTCAGATTGACACTTAAGTGTCTTTGAATTGCAATATGCATTCATTTTTTTTTGTCGCTCAACTTTCTTGGGCTTTCTTCTTTGCTTTTATCCTTTTAGCACACTTTCATCACGTGTCCAACCTCTAGCATGCTTTGATATGCTCACATACCTCATCAAACTCATTTTTTTGTAGCTACACTTTAACCTAGTTTAACCCTTGCATGTCTTGCTAAAAGTATTATATCCCTATAATGTTGCTCCTATTCTTTTATATATTATGTTGCACGGAGCTAACCCTTGATGTAGGAAAAGCCTTTGTAAGAATTTGATCCATGGATCTGCTAGATACTAAGGTAAATAAACAAGGGGACTCAATCACCATAGGGAAGCATTGAGATAGGGGAGCTCGGAAGTATTTGAATACATAGCATGGAGTCGTCTTAACAGTGGTGATAGAAGACTTCACTGGGATGATGCAAGCTCGCCTTTCTGGGGAGAAAGGAAAGTAGTGTAATAAGGGGGAGTATGGAGTGAGTTCAAGGGAGAGCTCAACTACCTTTTTTGATTCGAAAAAAGGGGGAGAAGGGAGTGTAAACAGGTGACTTTTACATTTTACTATGTGTTACGGTTTACATATTTGTCATCATCAAAAAGGGGGAGATTGTTAGTGCAAATATTACGATATTTAAACTAAACGGTTTCTTCGGTTTTAATAATGACAAACATGTAACATTTAATTCATAACGTAAAATGCGCAAGTTACTTGTAAACACAAATCATCAATGCATACTTACATCAACATCTCTCAACGTATCAAGTATGCCTCAACAGAGTCGTAGATTTTCATCCCGGTGTAAATCACTCAAGGTATGAACAAACAAATTTAAACTTGACGGATGATCAAAGAAATAAATTTTTTGTTCTAAACTTCACATTTTTAATGTGACAAAATATTTTTTCAAAAATATAAATATATTTTACAAATTATTTTTTAATTAAAAAGAAATGTTTTATTTTGAAAAATAAGTTTAAAAATCCCAACAGCTATTTTTCCCCCCAAAACAGCTCCAAACATCCCCAAATAAACCTTCCTCACTAAAAACAAAAGGAGGAGCATTTTTGTCTGGGACGGTACCACTAAATTTAATGGTACCGTCTGACAATTAGTGGTACCGTCTGAACTTTAGTGGTACCATCCATACGTAACGGCTAGTTTTTTCTTTGCCTATAAATAGTGGACCATTTTACACTTTCAACTTGATTTTTCCAGTTAGTTTTCTCTGGTCTAATCCCTTCTTACTTAGATCACTTTATTTGATCATTTAGAGAGTCTTATTTTGTTTAAGAGTGATCCTTTCATCTAACCAAGAGATCACCTTCATTCCTCTACTAGTGCAAGAGAAGAACACATAGTATCAAAAAGATACAAAGTGTTATAGTGTTAGTCTAGTGCATTTGTAACACTTGTTACGCGCTTGTTGTATCCTAGCATACACCAAGTTGATTTTCTTTTGAGTAGTTTGTGAGAGTAGATCATTGTGATCTTGGAGATCTCTTGTAGCTTGTGGGCTTGTGTGTTGATCAAGTGGATCAAGGGTAGATCGGGTAGATCGAGTCAAGTGAGAGTAGATCATTGTGATCTTGTTGAGATCTTGGAGATCTCTTGTAGCTTGTGGGCTTGTGTGTTGATCAAGTAGATCGGGTAGATCGAGTCAAGTGTGTTGATTGTGTGAAGTAGTAAGGATCATGTGGATCGTGGTAGATTGGTACTAGCTAAGATTAGTACTCGACATTTAGCTTAGTGTCGGAAATAAGGATAAGCGACGTTGTATGGTTTTCTCCGCCTGAAGGGAGCTTGTTGATTAGTAAAGTAACTCTCGAGTTGGGTACTCGGGGAGTGGAGTAGGGCGAAGAGGAGCTTTGTAACCGAACCACTATAAATCATCGTGTCCGGTTTGCGCCTTCTTTACTTATCTCTTTACTTTTATTTTAGTATTTATCGCTTTATATTTATATTTGCATTGCGTTTATGTTTGTGTGGTTTGTTGCTTATATTATGTTGATTATGTTTGTGTCATGGTTTGATTGTGTTTGTGTTGTAGTTTACTTTATACCATCTCTAGATGTTGTATGATCATTGTTGACACTTTTCATATTACGTCACACTTGATCGGGTGTTTGATACAAAAAGTTTTTAAGTTTTTAAATGGAAACGTATTCACCCTCCCCCCTTCTACGGTTTCCACACCTACCAAAGTGTGATGCCAAAGTTTACCTTCCAGCTTTTGCATCTCATTGTTCGGACAGTATTCCTCTTTCAGTAGTGCCTTAAAGTCATCCCATGTCATACCTACAGCTGCTTCTCTACCCCTAGCTTGAATCTGCGTGTTCCACCATGTTAATGCCTTTCCTGACAGCGAGCATGCAACATACTTCACCTTCTGATGTGTTGCACAGCTACTAATGTCGATCACTGACTCCATCTTTTCAATCCATCGAGTATACTCTAATGCATCTCCCTTACCCTCAAACTCTATTGGCTTGCATGCCGTAAATTCCTTATACGTGCATTGATATGTGTCATTTTACACATATCTTTTCGTCCAATTTTCGAGTCAAAACAACCAAAAACACTTTAAAACGATCAAATAATGTTAAAAATATCTTTGAAATGTGTTTTTGTGTTTTCATATGCAAAATGATTGAAAACGATTGAAAAACAAACAAAATTTGCAAATGGCAAGTCTAGTCCCTCAAGCTTGAAGAAAATATAAAAAATAGTAAAAAAATAAATTTTTGGTCCTCGGAATAATAAGCTTGGCATTTTTGGTCACTTGGAATATTTTGGTGAAATGTCAACTCAGGTCCCTGCAGTTTCAAGATTTACAAGAATGGTCCTTGAGGTTTCATAAAGTACAACTATGGTCCTTGGTATCTATCCTAAACAAAAACTAACAACCGGACCAAAAGAGTACCCAACCCAATTTAACCCTTAACCCCTACACCCCATCAGCCCACCATACCCGGATACCCACGAAAACCAAACCCAACTAACCAAATCCCCCAAGCCCACTTAACACCCAACGGCCCAACACCCATAAAAACTAAACCGACCCATCGCCTATTTTATTTAACTAAAGCGCAGATAAGCATCGGTCAAATCCCCAATCCAAGAAGTCAAAATCCCTAATGCTAAAAACTAACTCACACTTCTCTTGTCTTCTTCCCTATCCCGCCAAGAACACACAACCAGACAAACCACCTATCCCCAAGACTTTCACCATTTTACCCACTTCTCTTCTCCCCAACACCAAAACCCTTCCCCTTATACCTCCCCACTCACGGGTTTCACCTCCACCTCACCTATCCGAGGGAAGTTTTGGGCGCCAAGACCATTTTAAAGGCTGAGATCATTTTTATTTAATCCAAGGGCTGGGAAAGATTCCAAAGAAGCACAAGTAACTATTTTGTGAAGCCTTCTCTCACAGAAGAAACACAAGAAGAGGGACCGGAGTATTTTATATTTTTTCTTAGTAGTATAAATAGAGTAGTGAGGTTACTTTGGTAACCAGGTTTTATTTAGCTTTTTTTTCGGTAAGTTTTTATTTTTAGTTGTAATTTATTTTAAGTTTTAATCGGATGTAATTTTTAAGTTAGTTAATGAAAGTCAAGTTTATTTGTTTTGCTTAGATTACTGCTTCGATTCTGCTATTTTAATTCTTGTTGTTGTTGCTTCGATTCTGTTTTTTTTTAAGTTGTTAAAAAAAAAAAGAAAGAAAAAAAATATGGTTAGTTTATTTTACTGCTGATATGATTAGTCTTTGTTGGTTAGGATCGAGTGGTTAATGTTTTTGGATCGGTTGATGGTTGGATTTGGTTAATGTTTCTTGTTCTTGTTTGTGTTTCAGTAAGCGAAAAAAAAATATATATATATATAGTTTAAGTGTTGCTTTAGTTTGTGCTGGAAATCTTTTAGTTTGAGTTGGATTTGGATATTTTGTGGTGCAACTTTTGTTTGTGGTTGTGTTTATCATAGTTAGTGTAGAATCAGTGTTTGTGTTTTAGTATCTGTTCGTGTTTTAGTTTGTGTTTTAGTTTATCTGTTTTAGTTTTAGTTTATCTGTTTGTGTTTGTGTTATTGGCTGGTTTGTTTAATGTTTGTGTTTGTGTTGTTGCATTTGAGAACTAAACAAAGAAAAAAAAATTATATATAGCAAAACTGCAGTCCTGGGGTTCGAACCCAGGGCATTTAGCACACAATCAAAGCAACACAGCCACTACACTAATCAATTTTTTTAGTTAAACTTTACAAAGTTTTATATAAAACCATTTTATTTTTATCTTTTTTCTTTTTAGCTTATTGTGAGCTTTTGCTTGTATGCGGCTTATTTGAAAAAGCACTTTCACCTTTCATATTTTTTATAGCTTTATTTTAGTCTAAAGTATTTTAGTAAAAATTTTCAGAATTTTATTTTTCCATTTAGTATTTTTAATCAATTATCTTCTTAAAAATAGTTTTTAATTTATAAAAAATTATTAAAAAGTCAAAAAAAATATTTTTCTTTTTTTTCAAAATTTTCTTTTTATATTCAAGTTGTAGGAAAATTAATTCGGTACTCGTAGGGGTAATATTTTTAGAGTTCACTTTTATTTTTGCGCGTTAACATTAATTAAAACGTGCATTTTTAGTTTTAAATATCTTTTGCGTTTCATTGCTTTGTGTAATATTACCACAACACCAAATAATCTCCAAATCAAATCATCAAGCATTTTAATTCCGAACCTAAAACAAAATCCTCGATTCACACCTCGTTGGGACACGACCCGGGTGATCACTTGCCCGGTATCACACACATCACATTCACGGGTTTTGCAAGTTGACTCTTCCTAAGGTTTGACTTGTCATTTCTCAAAGTATCACGTGTGCACGATACTATATTTATTTATATATATACTACACACGGATCAAATTTTGGCGCCGCTGCCGGGGAGGTTGTGTTGCGACAATATTGTTTAAGGTTTAAACGATTAGTGACTTGAGATCCTTCTTCACGAAGTTATCACTTCCAAAAAAATTTATAAAACACAAAAATATTTTTCTTTTCTTTTGTATATATATTATCATATAAAAACAAAAATACAAAAAGATTTTCCGTTTTTCTTGTTAAATTAATAAAACAATAAAAAAATTACCGTCGAAAACCAAGACAGAATACTACCTAACTGGGGTATGACCATTAATAAGTTCCCAAAAAAAGATTAAAACTTGCCTTTGTGTCGCTTGCGAATTCGGCTCACCTTTGATTGATAAACAAACTAAAAAGGAGGTTCTAGGATGGTCTTGACATTAAATTGCAGACCGAAAGGAGCGGGTTTTTAAGGACATTTATTGCCCACCTTTGCTCCTCCGCCACCCTGTGCGTTTTTCTTTCAAAGAGCTACCGTACGCTTGTTTGATTTAAGGTTTAAGTTCACTTGTGTTTTGCCTCGGTCTTGTTTTAATTGAAATTGTTTTGATAGTGCATGCGCACTCGTTCTTCTCCGTCAACAAGTCCGTTACGTGAACTCGTGCATACCTCGAGAAGACGTAGTCGAAGACGTAATCGTGGGCATTCCGCCCCAATAGCCGGACCCGAGATTCGTGCTATTCCCGTTCCTCCCATTGTCACAATGGCGGAGGATCGTACCATGTGTGAGCTTCTCCAAGCACCCACCGAGGGTTACGGAGATGCTATTGTTGTTCCGGCAATCGTTGCCGATAGCTTTGAGCTTAAGACCGGGTTGCTATCCTTAGTAACTTCGAGTCAATATTTCGGATTTGAGAGGGACGATCCTCATTCCCACATTCGATGGTTTAACAAGATCACCTCTACCATCAAATACCGAAATGTACCACAAGATGCAATCAAATTGCTTCTTTTTCCTTTCTCTCTCGAGGGGTCGGCCCGGACTTGGCTAGAAAAACAACCCCCTCGTTCTATTTTGACATGGGAAGATTTGGTGTCAAAATTTGTGAATGAATTCTTTCCTCCATCAAAAACCACAGCCCTTAAAAATGAAATCACCAAATTCACTCAAAAATTTGATGAATCCTTTAGTGAAGCGTGGGACCGTTTTAAAGAATTACTTCGCAAATGTCCTCACCATGGTTTCTCCGAGTTACATCAACTCGATACCTTCTACAATGGTTTGAACCATTCCGATCAAGACTCTCTAAATGCCGCCGCCGGTGGTAATCTCTTGTATCGGACGACTAAAGATGCTTTAGCCATCATTGAAAATAAGTCCAAGGTTCGTACTTCACGAAGCAAGCAAGTTGTTTCTCAAGTGAATGCTTCACCTTCTACTTCATCTCCCGTGAGTTCTTCTAGCACCGATGCTAAGATTGACAAACTCACGGAGGCTATTCAAGCTTTGGTTCTTTCCAAGCATAAGAAACAATCTTCCCCACAAACTTCTTCACCCACTCAAGTCAAAGCGGTGGAAGAAACTTGTGTCACTTGTGGTGGTCCTCATGCATATTACAATTGTACTGCCACCGATGGTAGTCATTGTGATGTTAATGCGGTATCCGGGTCTCTCAATCAAGGAGGTAATCAATACCGTCCTCAAGTTGACCCAAACTATCGTGCTAACAATCAAAATGGACCACCCGGATTTTCTCAACCCAACAATCCAAATAGATTCAATCAAAACCAACCGAGAGGGCAAAATGTTCAAAATCAACTTCAAGCCCCGATCAATCAATACCCAACCCAAGGGGGTAATTTCAATCAAGGCTTTCAAGCTTCTCATTACCAAGCCCCCGTTGGTTCCTCAAATGAACTTGCTAACTACATCAAGTTAAATGAGGCCAACATGAGGTCTATGCAAAATCAAATCACCACTTTGAAAAATGATTTTCAAACCTCAATGTCAAAACAGGGTCAAGAGCTTAAAAGTGAGCTTAGAAATACCAACTACAAAATTGATCAATCTCAAAGCAAAATTGAGAACATGTTTGCCAGTCTCATGAGTTCGGTGAATCAAGGTTCAACTTCGGGAACTCTTCCGGGAAATACCATTCCTAACCCGAAGGGTGAATTAAAAGCTGTCGCCACTCGAAGTGGTAAAACACATAATGGACCCTCGACTCCTATGCCCCCTCCACCGGGGGAGGTGAATCGGGATACCAAGGTGACAACGGACAAGGTGCATTTTTCAAGCCCACAAAGTACCGCACACGTCCAACCTTCGGTGGTCCAAACTCCAATTCCGGAACCCGATGTTCCGAAGACAAATTCTAAGCCTTCAATTCCATATCCTTCAAGGCTTAATGATCAAAAGCTTAAAGAGAAAAACAATCAACAAATGGAAAAATTCTTCCAAATCTTCAATGAGTTGCATTTTGACATAAGCTTTGCAGATGCTCTCGTTCTCATGCCCAAATTTGCATCTACACTCAAAAGTTTGCTAAGCAACAAAGATAAGATGACTGAGATGGCAAAAACCCCACTTAATGAGCAATGCTCGGCGGTTCTCAAAAAGCTTCCCGAAAAGCTCGAAGACCCCGGCAAGTTTTTAATCCCATGTGATTTCTCGGGGATGGTTCAATGCCCTGCCTTGGCCGATCTTGGCGCGAGCATTAACCTTATGCCACTCTCGATATGGAAGAAATTATCTCTTCCGGAGCTTGCATCTACTCGCATGACACTCGAGCTCGCGGATCGTACTATAACTCATCCGCTTGGAATAGCCGAGGATGTTGTGGTGAAAGTAGGAAAGTTTCACTTTCCTACTGATTTTGTTGTAGTAGATTTTGATGCCGATCCTCGAGTTCCACTCATTTTGGGTAGAGCTTTTCTAAGAACGAGTCGTGCTCTCATTGACGTGTTCGCCGAAGAATTGACCATTCGTGTTGAGAATGAAGAGATCACGTTTAACATTAATCAGGGGTCTAAATGCAACGTTGCTACTATTGATCAAAAATCTGAAAAAATTGATTCGAAACTTTCAAGATTTGCGGTCAAAAGTGTTGCACAACATCGTGCTAAGCTCAAAGCAACGAACATAACCCCTGGTTCAAGTGAATGGTTCAAAAGTTGTAATGCGGAAGTTAAGAGTGTTTTTGATTACGATGAACACGAATTGGAGGATACAACGGAAGTGGTAAAAACTGCTAGCTCTAAGAGCACACCACTTGCCCCACCTTCAGAATCGGTTTGTCGAATTGATATTGCCAAAAATCCTACTCTTACTTCCGCATCACTCATTTCTGACTCCTCCTATACTTCTCCTCCGCTTGAGGAAAGTGATATTTCTAAGGAAGAGTTCGAGGTCTTCTTATTTGATGCTCAAATTGTTGAGCCCGATGTTGATCCGGGGGGAGATGGCCCGATTTTAGAAAAAATGATTTTTGATGAACCATTGTTTGCTCTCCCCCCAAAGGATGATGTTGTTGTGGAAAAGCCGTCTTATCCTTCCGAGCTCGAGCTCGAGGATGCTTTTCCCGAATTTGAGAATTTTGTGTTTAATGATCAAGAGGAGAGAAGTGGCAATCCCACTCCTCATCCGGATTATTCACTCTCGGCTTATGAAGCCTTTCGTTTTGATATCGATCATTTGGAAGAGACGGGAAGTGTAAATACCACTCCCCATTCTTATATGTCTCTTCCCGAGTATGATGTATTTCATTTTGATGAAAATGATCGATATCATGAGGAGTTCTCGGTTGAACTCCCTCATATGATATCTCCTCCTGAATATGATCATTTCTACTTTGATCTGGAGGATGATTCTAGTGTGGGGGGAGGTGTGTTCAAAGATTTACTTCTTGAAGATTTTATCCCAACCCTCCCTCCCGTTGAAGCCGATGATGCTTCTGATGATGAAGAGTTTTACATGATAATAATAAAAATCTTGCTTCTCTTCATTACATATGGTGTGATTGCTCTTTCCCTTTTCTCCTACGGGAATGAGGACACCATATTTGACCCCGGTATCACCTTTAATAGTTTCTTCTATTGAAATACCGCGGGTTTTATCTCATCGGTGTGGAACTTTCTCATGTTCAAATGTTTATCCAAACAATTTGAATGAAAGTCCGATTGAGATTGGTTTCCACTTGCTTCCCCATGGACAAATAAATTCGGGGTCGAGTCAAGCTAGCGACTCGGTTAACAAAAACAGTAGCACACCATATGGGTTTTCACCCATATTTCTGACTTCTTTCTACTTTCTACCACCCTAGTGTGGGGGAGATGCCCCCGATGTTGTACATAAATTTCAAAAAAAAAAAAAAAAAAAAAAAAAAAAAAAAAAAAAAAAAAAAAAAATTTGCAAACACAAAAACAAAATAAATGGCCCGTAATATTTTCCTTTTACGTTCTCAGTTTCGGCATAACAGCCGGTACTTTGAATATTGAGGACAATATTCATTTCTAGTGTGGGGGGAATTCTCACGAATTTAATCACGTATATATACCATCTAATTCCCCCATTTTTGGCCAAAATTTTTTTTTGGTGTAAGTGTTTCGCACTTACACAACAAATGGTTATCAATCCGCCATGTCTAACACACAAAAGGATTGGCTAATCCAAGAGCAAACGGTTCTTGGTAAAGATATATCAAATCCGTTTACGGCTTACAATTTGCCAAAAATTGTATGGTATTCGACTCACCATATCCTAAAAAGATGAAGAGTTGGCTAGCCCGCAAGATTATGGCTTGTGGTAAAGGCAGTTGGAAAACCATAATTGGTCATCAGCTCACCAAAGATAATAAGTGGTTTTATCTAAGAGTTGGCTAGTCCAGAAGCAAACGGCTTCTGGTAAAGACAAATCAAATCCGTTGGCAGCTGATGATTTGCTCAAAATCATATGGTTATCAGTGTACCATAGTTCTTACTTGAACTGAAACATTTGGCTACTCCAGAGGTGATGGCTTCTGGTAAAGAGATACATCCATCAACTTTTCATAAAAAATTGCTAGGGACTAGCAATTGCTCAGTGTGGGGGATTTGATATGTGTCATTTTACACATATCTTTTCGTCCAATTTTCGAGTCAAAACAACCAAAAACACTTTAAAACGATCAAATAATGTTAAAAATATCTTTGAAATGTGTTTTTGTGTTTTCATATGCAAAATGATTGAAAACGATTGAAAAACAAACAAAATTTGCAAATGGCAAGTCTAGTCCCTCAAGCTTGAAGAAAATATAAAAAATAGTAAAAAAATAAATTTTTGGTCCTCGGAATAATAAGCTTGGCATTTTTGGTCACTTGGAATATTTTGGTGAAATGTCAACTCAGGTCCCTGCAGTTTCAAGATTTACAAGAATGGTCCTTGAGGTTTCATAAAGTACAACTATGGTCCTTGGTATCTATCCTAAACAAAAACTAACAACCGGACCAAAAGAGTACCCAACCCAATTTAACCCTTAACCCTACACCCCATCAGCCCACCATACCCGGATACCCACGAAAACCAAACCCAACTAACCAAATCCCCCAAGCCCACTTAACACCCAACGGCCCAACACCCATAAAAACTAAACCGACCCATCGCCTATTTTATTTAACTAAAGCGCAGATAAGCATCGGTCAAATCCCCAATCCAAGAAGTCAAAATCCCTAATGCTAAAAACTAACTCACACTTCTCTTGTCTTCTTCCCTATCCCGCCAAGAACACACAACCAGACAAACCACCTATCCCCAAGACTTTCACCATTTTACCCACTTCTCTTCTCCCCAACACCAAAACCCTTCCCCTTATACCTCCCCACTCACGGGTTTCACCTCCACCTCACCTATCCGAGGGAAGTTTTGGGCGCCAAGACCATTTTAAAGGCTGAGATCATTTTTATTTAATCCAAGGGCTGGGAAAGATTCCAAAGAAGCACAAGTAACTATTTTGTGAAGCCTTCTCTCACAGAAGAAACACAAGAAGAGGGACCGGAGTATTTTATTTTTTTTCTTAGTAGTATAAATAGAGTAGTGAGGTTACTTTGGTAACAAGGTTTTATTTAGCTTTTTTTTCGGTAAGTTTTTATTTTTAGTTGTAATTTATTTTAAGTTTTAATCGGATGTAATTTTTAAGTTAGTTAATGAAAGTCAAGTTTATTTGTTTTGCTTAGATTACTGCTTCGATTCTGCTATTTTAATTCTTGTTGTTGTTGCTTCGATTCTGTTTTTTTTTAAGTTGTTAAAAAAAAAAAGAAAGAAAAAAAATATGGTTAGTTTATTTTACTGCTGATATGATTAGTCTTTGTTGGTTAGGATCGAGTGGTTAATGTTTTTGGATCGGTTAATGGTTGGATTTGGTTAATGTTTCTTGTTCTTGTTTGTGTTTCAGTAAGCGAAAAAAAAAATATATATATATATAGTTTAAGTTTTGCTTTAGTTTGTGCTGGAAATCTTTTAGTTTGAGTTGGATTAGGATATTTTGTGGTGCAACTTTTGTTTGTGGTTGTGTTTATCATAGTTAGTGTAGAATCAGTGTTTGTGTTTTAGTATCTGTTCGTGTTTTAGTTTGTGTTTTAGTTTATCTGTTTTAGTTTTAGTTTATCTGTTTGTGTTTGTGTTATTGGCTGGTTTGTTTAATGTTTGTGTTTGTGTTGTTGCATTTGAGAACTAAACAAAGAAAAAAAAATTATATATAGCAAAACTGCAGTCCTGGGGTTCGAACCCAGGGCATTTAGCACACAATCAAAGCAACACAGCCACTACACTAATCAATTTTTTTAGTTAAACTTTACAAAGTTTTATATAAAACCATTTTATTTTTATCTTTTTCTTTTTAGCTTATTGTGAGCTTTTGCTTGTATGCGGCTTATTTGAAAAAGCACTTTCACCTTTCATATTTTTTATAGCTTTATTTTAGTCTAAAGTATTTTAGTAAAAATTTTCAGAATTTTATTTTTCCATTTAGTATTTTTAATCAATTATCTTCTTAAAAATAGTTTTTAATTTATAAAAAATTATTAAAAAGTCAAAAAAAATATTTTTCTTTTTTTTCAAAATTTTCTTTTTATATTCAAGTTGTAGGAAAATTAATTCGGTACTCGTAGGGGTAATATTTTTAGAGTTCACTTTTATTTTTGCGCGTTAACATTAATTAAAACGTGCATTTTTAGTTTTAAATATCTTTTGCGTTTCATTGCTTTGTGTAATATTACCACAACACCAAATAATCTCCAAATCAAATCATCAAGCATTTTAATTCCGAACCTAAAACAAAATCCTCGATTCACACCTCGTTGGGACACGACCCGGGTGATCACTTGCCCGGTATCACACACATCACATTCACGGGTTTTGCAAGTTGACTCTTCCTAAGGTTTGACTTGTCATTTCTCAAAGTATCACGTGTGCACGATACTATATTTATTTATATATATACTACACACGGATCATGCATCCAGTTGTGTTGTTGTTATTACCATTCCCACCTACATCATTGGTGTCGTCATTTCTGCTTCCGTGGTTTCCCGAGTTATTGATATGATTGCCAACCTGAGTGACAATAGTAGGAAGCAAGTTTTGAAGCTGTTGAGCGATGATGGCGGCAAAATAAGGATTTCCACCATCGTTGTTATCATTGTTACCAATGCTGCGACCACCTCCTCTACCTCTACGTTCACTAGTCCTTCCACCCCTTGGTGCTGCACCCCCTCGGCTAGTGCTGCGAGTTTTCCTACTTGATGCCATGTTCTCTACAAGGAAGGACATTTAGTGAACGTCAGAGATGAGGGAAAACCGTTGACTATCTTAACGTTATCACACAATACCACGTCACAAGCTGTTTCCAAAATGGTGCCAATGCCAATCAACGTAAGCATGGTCACATATGTCCACGTGTGTCGTGATGCATTTATAATTATGTTGGCCACCATAATTATAATTGCCTCCTTTCACACGTGTACATATCACCAAGCACATAGATCTAGGCGAATGATGTTACTTAATAGATAGAAATTCCATCATCCGATCCTAAATGATGGAGGAGTAATGTAGTGTGGGTATCTAGGGAGTGTCGCATTTGGTACATAGGAATCTCTCCTAGGTACTGAAGTCACGGAGAGTTTAGTTTCTAATAATTTCTCAAAAGTATCCTCAAGAGAATTCCCATCCTCGAGCAAATCATCAAATTTCTACAGCTAAATAATAACCTTTATTTAACTCAATCTCACGTCTCATCAAACAAGAACTGTCACAAGATCAAGTTAAATAACCAGTTATTACTGAGCTCCACATTTTTGATGAATCTACTAAATTCTGAGATTTCCCAATCAGTACATAAACCATAACATCCAACAGCGTGGATACAAGCGAAAAAGTTTTAAGTATGCAAGGCGATAGGGAGGAGAGTCTCAACGTATATAGTAGTTATAGTCTAGGTACTAAATGCAACATAGTTCTCTATAACCAAGGATCTGATACCAATCTGTAACACCCCCAAAATATCGCAGCGGAACGATAATGTCAATGGGGTGCTACTTCTTAATATAAAGCACTAGGTATAGAAAACGACCTCTAAATGAGACGTTTTGAAAAGTTAGCATTCGAATTATTTAAATCAGAGTTATTACAAGAGGTCCCAAAGTATATGATTACATAAATGTTTTCAAAATGTGTCGAATGGTAGAAGATAAAAGCATAAGTCTCCAAAGCATTCAAATGACTCTATGATCTATGCATCCGCTATCGCCTTACTAACCTAAGATAAACATGCTAAAAAGTGTCAACACAAAGGTTGGTGAGTTCATAGAGTTTAGTTAAATTGTGAAGCCTTCAAATAATGTTTCCACAGCAAAGGTATTGTAAATCCATTCAGTTCCAAGTTTCGCCCATACAAAACTTACAACCCATGTGTTCACAACCCACTGCTAAAATATAGTAAGAGTAGGGCATATGTGTATACGATATATGTGAGTACTTAATGTAATGAATAACAGCCACCTGAACCTCATGACAGGTTTACGCAAGTTTACACAAGAATACTGGATTATATTCACCCAAGGCCATGAATCTGGGACCAAGGGTGGGGGCGTTAGCCCGATAGTACTATCAATACCTCTCCAACGGCTTCATCTAGGAGTTAAACAATTGTTAAAGAATAAAGCATATAAGAATAAGTGTAACATATTAATGCACATATCGTAACTACACTTCATGTCCAAAAGTGTAAAAAGTATAGCTTGGCACAAAAATAATGTTTTGAGTATTTATGGAAGTCAAAGCAAGTATTTGAGCATGCATCTCCCCCAAAGAGTTTAAAACAAGTATTAAAAGAGTAGGGGCTATAACTCACAGTAATATGTAAAAGTTTAAAGTACTTGTGAAAATAAAAGCAAGTAGTTGAGCATGTATCTCTCCCAAAGATAGTACGAAATAATTGAAAATAGGGGTCATGAACTCACCTGATAGAACTGATATATTAATGGCAAAAGTGGGTACACTGAAATGAGGCTCGGAACACTAACCGCAACCTAATATGAATGATGTGACTTAGATCATGAAATGATGTCGTGTATGCATTTTATAAAAGTTATATCACCCGTGCATGTTTGTTTGTGAGTTTGAAATGAAAATAATGTTATTAGATAACCTTTAACCATAGTCTGAAATATAACATTTTTGGACTTTTAACAAGTGTGTATTGTAACCACGATATGAATGTTTCAATAATATCTAATTGAAAAAGTCTTCGACTCGACTAAAGTATGTAATCAAAATACTACAACTTCCGTGTATGATATTTTTTCCAAAACCGCACCCAAAGTGCCTAAAATCCATGTCTAAGAAGAAATTCAGGTTACTATTCTCTATTAGAAATCTGTCAAAATAATAGTTTTCGTCGTTAACTTCATTAAGTCATAACTTTTTCGTTATAGCTCAGTTTTTAAAATTCTACCTGTCCCCACGAAGGTATTTAAGTATACTAACATATTTTGAAGTCTCGGGGACTCAGTTTATCTCTTAAAGCTTGGTTTTACTATGGCAAAAATCTGGACAGCACACTTATTATTTTCTGAAAATAGTTATCGCTAATAGATTTAGAAATATTCGTATCTCTTTCGTTATAAACCCGTTTATACTCATTCAAACGACCATGTTCTTGTTATAAAATCTATTTTCTATTTCTTTGAGAAAATCTTGTATAATAATATATTTTTCTGAAAATTAAAAATTTTGGCAGTGCTTCCGCGTACATTTTTAGAAATCCATTTTCTAAACTAATCCGCTTGTAATAACAACACCAAACTAATCTATATTCCTCCACCAACTTCTTCCATAATTTTTATATACTCAAAATGGTCATATTAACATGATAAAAGTGTAGATTTAGTAAAAATGACTAAAAATGTATTAGAACAATTATAGACTTATATATAACAATAAACTTTGTAAATCAGTCAAAAATGATCCAAGACTTGTAAGTACTCATTTTTCTCATCCAATAATTATATAGAACTTGTATATACTTGTTTTAACCATAAAAATTCACAAACATGCTTATAGGTGATATATGTGAAATAATGAGTTTAAGTGTAATTTAAACTTAAGAAATGCATAATTAAGTATAATAAACACATAATACAGTAATACACCAAATGAAAAGTATAGAAATTTATTTCTTACTTACTTGATATTAGGATGTTTTATAAAGTAATTTGAACAATAGATCCCAACGAGGACTCCAAATTAATTTGTAGTTAGTTATAGCTTGAAAATGATCGATAAATGCTTGAAATACTTGAAAAACGACTCCGTCTTATTTCTTTTTCTTCCTTGGCCGAAAATAGGGGGGAATTAGAGAGAATTGTGTGTGTTTTTCTGTGAAAAAAAATGAACTAGTTTTCTTTCTATTTATAGTGAAAATTTCTGAAAATATCTAGATATTTTGATGAATAGTAATTTAGATATTTTGATGAATAGTAAATAGATATTTTGATTAATAGTAAATAGATATTTATGAATAGTAACTAAATATTTTGATAAATAGTAAATAGATATTTTGATGAATAGTAAATAGATATTTATAAATAGTAAATAGATATTTTGATAAATAGTAAATAGATATTTATGAATAGTAACTAGATATTTATATATTAGGAGTATAGGGTACATTGTTTATGTATGAAAATCGTGTAGAAACATTTATTTATTTAATTAATGATAATAAATAAATAATAGGTAAATAAGAGTTGCAATCTTTTATACTTGACATGTAAAGAATGTTTATTTGAAACGTACTTAAGACATGTTGGTGTTGGTGAGTACGTTTATTGAGAATGTGAGTTACGTCACATTAGTTTGTTGTTATGATAAGATAAACTAATAACGTTTAAAAAAAATTAGACGTAGAAAATGGATAAGTATTCTTTCGTTAGAATAATAATACAAATAGAAATTTGCCGATGGTTACAAAAGGCCAACATTTTTCTGTGGCATATGTTTCTTGACAGGCTTCCTACTAGGTTTAATCTTTCCAATAAATGTTTCTTGACAGGCTTCCTACTAGGTTTAATCTTTCCAATAGAGGTTTAGACATCCCATGCACCTTGTCCCCGAATTGTGGTAATGGCGTTGAAACCCGCAATCACCTGTTCTTTGGTTGTTCGATGGCCTTAGATCTGTTTAGGATGCTAGGTCGCTGGTGGAGCATTCAATTTCCGGTATTTGTTGACCCCAATTCTTGCGTGTTGTGGTTCAAAGGCCTCAATCTCAACAGCTTTCAAAAACTTGTTTTGGAAGCCTCTATTTTCTCCATGTGGTGACATATTTGGATGTATAGGAACACGACCTTATTCTCTTTGAAGAAGCCTCTTAAAGGAATGATTTTCGATAACTTTGTTTCTTAAACTTTTATTTGGGGGAAGAATGGGTGTAGGAAATTAAATGTTTCTTGGGTTGCGTGGCTAAATGACCCGTTAACCGCGATTTCTATGTAATTTATTTCTAGTCTAGCTTCTTGTTTGCTTTTTTAATAAAATTTCGCCATTCAAAAAAAATATATAACTTGTGATGTATATATATTGAGGCCCGGGGAAAGACTTAAGCATATGAGAGGTGGTCGACGGCATAAGGTGTCTTTTATTAAAACAAAAAACAAGCTTGACATTTACAAATGTTTTTAATTTTTTATAATTAGTAGTAACATTTATACAAGAGAGAGCTTTGATCAAACAATCAAGTTTCATTGTTTCAGCAACAAGCTCAAGTTGAGCATTGTAGTCACATCTTTTTTTATATCATCTTAATGAATACGTAATATTTTTTGGCTATAGAAAAGTGAATTATTGAAAGCAAGTGTAATACTCTTTCTCAAGGTTGTCAGGATCGCGATCCTGCTCGTAGGATCGTACAATCCTACACACACAAAACGAGCAGGATCGTTATGGGGTCGTAAATCAGGTAGGATCGTTACAGGATCGTGGGATCGCTCGTAGGATCGTAGGATCGCGAACGATCCGATCCTGTTGATAGCCTTGTTTTTTATTAGAAAAATTTTATGTGATGCGACATAAAAGTTTCTGAAACTGCAGCAAGTATCGATACATCACTATTCATTGTAAGTTGACTGGAGACATCACTATTCATTGTTAATGAAACTGCAGCAAGTACATGGCTGCATAGATATTGAAAATGGGTCATACTAACCGGACCCTCCCTACATATGGGCTCCCACCTATTTTTAAAGAATGTACAAGACGACAAAGCAGACAGTACAAGCGGCGGCAGCGGGAAATCAACACACCCTCCCTACATAGGGAGGGTCAGTATATTACAGCCTATTGAAAATTGAACAACCAAATATCGATACATTTAATTTTAATACTAAAAAATAAAAAATAAAAAAGTATCTACATGAGCTAATCAACTATGTTTTCCATTTTATGCTTCTTAAAAACCATCAGTTTACATTCTTATGCTCCTTAAGCAATCAAACATTTTTTTAAAGAGATAAGTACCAAAATAGTACAAAATATTTTTTTGGGTCCCCATCATGGTCACTTTTCAAGTAAATTCCCTAAATGGTCATGCGCATCTGCGCAACTCCGCAACCTATCTAATATATTGACACGTGTACATATTCTGGGCCCACACCAACTACCATAACTAACAAAAATACTCAACCTTTGTAAAAAATACTCAACCTTTGTGCTACTCAACCGGCGGCTATTGATCCACGTGCAAAAGTTGTTTGAAAAGTACATTGGAAATGATGCAAGGTACAGATGATTAGACTTGTACTTTGTACCCTTTACTATTATTTGTACCTTTTACTATCACTTTCACTTAAAAAAAAACGTTACCATCTTCTCCGAGTAATTTCTCCTGTCACTTCATCTTCTCCGATTCTTCTCCGGTCACTTCATCTTCACCGATCACCATTCTTTCTTCCGATCACATCATCTTCTCCGATCATCTTCTCCGATTCTTCTCCGGTTACTCACACCAATGGCTCCCCCTTTTAACCGTGTTGATGTAAGTTTATTATTATTATTATTATTAGAATATCCAAATGCCATATAGACTAAAAGGTTAGTTTTTGTGAAGCAAATTGTTGAACAACAAATGTAGAAAGGTAGTTAGGATTATAGTCAAATCTATGAAAATTTAGTAGTAACTTTGTGCGCAGAATAGAAAATAGGATATAGAGTGTTTGGATTTAAGTGTTTCTGTTCTTCCAGTTTGTCAGTCTTTGGAAGACTCTGAATGATAGGTATGTACTGTTGGAGTTGTTTTGAAGCAATTGAATTATTGCTCATAGATTGTTCACTAGTTAGTGTTAGGGTTTGTTCTTTGTAGGTTTAGGTAGCTTCCTAGGATAGTTTTAAAAGTTTGCTTAAAGATTTGGTACACTTGCTTATTTAGAAGCTTTCAATTAAGCCATCCTTTTGGCTGTTCATCTCTGCTGCTGCATGCTGTTCAATATGGGGCTGAGATTGATTGATTAATTGTGATCTTGGGAATTGTTGTTATTGTTGCATGGATTGTTTTAGCTTAATGTGTTTGGCTTAATTGGAATTAGTTAGTTGCCAAATTTTTCAAAGAAACCCATTTTTGAACACAAAATACCCCACTGTTGGGTTGCAACGATTCTTCTCCGGTTACTCACACCAATGGCTCCCCCTTTTAACCGTGTTGATGTAAGTTTATTATTATTATTATTATTAGAATATCCAAATGCCATATAGACTAAAAGGTTAGTTTTTGTGAAGCAAATTGTTGAACAACAAATGTAGAAAGGTAGTTAGGATTATAGTCAAATCTATGAAAATTTAGTAGTAACTTTGTGCGCAGAATAGAAAATAGGATATAGAGTGTTTGGATTTAAGTGTTTATGTTCTTCCAGTTTGTCAGTCTTTGGAAGACTCTGAATGATAGGTATGTACTGTTGGAGTTGTTTTGAAGCAATTGAATTATTGCTCATAGATTGTTCACTAGTTAGTGTTAGGGTTTGTTCTTTGTAGGTTTAGGTAGCTTCTAGGATAGTTTTAAAAGTTTGCTTAAAGATTTGATACACTTGCTTATTTAGAAGCTTTCAATTAAGCCATCCTTTTGGCTGTTCATCTCTGCTGCTGCATGCTGTTCAATATGGGGCTGAGATTGATTGATTAATTGTGATCTTGGGAATTGTTGTTATTGTTGCATGGATTGTTTTAGCTTAATGTGTTTGGCTTAATTGGAATTAGTTAGTTGCCAAATTTTCAAAGAAACCCATTTTGAACACAAAATACCCCACTGTTGGGTTGCAACGATTCTTCTCCGGTTACTCACACCAATGGCTCCCCCTTTTAACCGTGTTGATGTAAGTTTATTATTATTATTATTATTAGAATATCCAAATGCCATATAGACTAAAAGGTTAGTTTTTGTGAAGCAAATTGTTGAACAACAAATGTAGAAAGGTAGTTAGGATTATAGTCAAATCTATGAAAATTTAGTAGTAACTTTGTGCGCAGAATAGAAAATAGGATATAGAGTGTTTGGATTTAAGTGTTTATGTTCTTCCAGTTTGTCAGTCTTTGGAAGACTCTGAATAATAGGTATGTACTGTTGGAGTTGTTTTGAAGCAATTGAATTATTGCTCATAGATTGTTCACTAGTTAGTGTTAGGGTTTGTTCTTTGTAGGTTTAGGTAGCTTCTAGGATAGTTTTAAAAGTTTGCTTAAAGATTTGATACACTTGCTTATTTAGAAGCTTTCAATTAAGCCATCCTTTTGGCTGTTCATCTCTGCTGCTGTTGGAATTAGTTAGTTGCCAAATTTTCAAAGAAACCCATTTTGAACACAAAATACCCCACTGTTGGGTTGCAACGATTTGTAACAGCTTATTTTAAGGTTTTCTATAAAACTTCTTTTACATAAGTTGTTTATTTTCATGGGAAAAAGGGTTGTGTTTAAAGAAAAATAAAAAAAAATAAAAAAAAAATCACAAAAAGTTCAAAACCCAGGACTCGAACCTGGGTCTCACAACTCACAACCCACAACCTTTCCAGCGTGCCCTTGGGTCTTTTTCACAATTAGCTTGCAATCAAATCCTTTTATTAACTAGTTAGTGTTGCTTATTCTAGTTAGCAGTTAGCTTTTAGCTTATTTTAAATAGCTTTTCAATAAGCAATTAGGATTTTTATAATTTTCTTAAAATTCTGTTAGGATATCAATGCATTAGATATAAGAAACTAAAAATGCTTCTAATTCATTAACATATCTTCAAATATGCTTCTAATAAAATTGTTGGCCCATACATATAATGAATATCTTATATACTTATATACATATAATGAATATCCATTATTTACTTGTCTTTTTTTCTTGTTAATGTAGGCTTATGATGTGAAGTTCAGCATGAGAACGAAGTTACACATCTTGAAAACTATAGGAAAACAGTTGGCATTGAAACCGAATGCTTTGAACTTGTTTAAAAAGAGTGTGTTTGGTCCCTGGTTAAATCTAAAAACAGAAGAGCATGACAATCATATGCTCCACTTTTTGCTTCTACACCAGAGACGAATCGAGAACGCCAATACAAACGTCCCTTTTTATTTTGATATCGGACATCATGCTTTGGAGTTTGGTAGGAAGGAATTATGTTTGTTAACTGGTTTTAAATTTGGTAATATTTCGTTGAAGCATTTTGAGGATTGTGTTTCAAGTTTCCGTGCCCGTGTTTTTCCCAAGATAGCAAAAGTTAAAGGATATGATATACAACCACTTATTGAGACAGATGATGAATTTAAAAAACTATCAGATGAAGATGCTGTCCGTGTTTGTTTATTGTTTGCTTTAGAATATGTTTTTATGGGTGTAGAGCTGAGACACGTAATTCAAGAAGAGTTGATGGTATTAGTTGACGATTTTGATGCATGGAATAATTTCCCATGGGGAGAACGTATATGGAAAGGGTTTCACAATAGTGTATATAATACAATGCTCAAAAACCGTGAAGCTCATTTGACCAAAATTGCATACGGTTCCAAGCCTCAATGTACTTTGAATGGTTTTGTTTTCCCTCTGAAGGTAAGTAACCTTTTCTGTTCTTGTTAGATAATTAGAATAAGTTAGCATAATTTGAATAGACATTTTTAAAATCATATAATCCTGTAGCATGTGCTGTTGCATTGCAAGCATTAAAATATACAAGTAGGTGCTTAGTTGTCCATCTCCTTTACTTTATTATTTATTGCAATAAATGCCTATTAAATTATTTATATTGCATTTGTTGTTGTTTACACAGATATGGGTATTGGAAATATTCCCCAATTCAAAGCAGTGGTGGCATACAAAGGAGAAGTCCATACCAAGGTGTGTGTCATGGAGTGACGGTGTGAAATTGCAAAAAGCTGATCGTGAAAGTTTGTTTTATTCGAGAATCCAATTGAATACACTTGAGCCCACACCAAAAGAGATGAAGACACAATGGTGGAGCTCAAGTGTAGAGTATTTTGAATCTGCCTCGACGGGAACCTCGTCATCTGATATACGAGGGGAAAAAAAGAAGAGAAAAGTGGTGAAAACTGAGACACGTGTTCACACACGTGTTCATACCACACATGTCCGTACTGAAATCCGTAGTGAGGTTGATTGTCATGGCTTGGTTGAAGCTTCAGTTGGAGAAAAGCTTGTTGCTATGGAACGGGATATTGGTGGTCGCTTAGCTGCAATTGAAGAATATTTGAAAATTCCGAAGGTTATATACTTATAATCAATACATCATTATTTAACATATATTATTATTTACTTGCTTAACACAATATTTTTACGCAGACATCAAGTGGATCCGCCAATCCTGTGCAAGTTGATGATGCTGTCAATGTTTCTGATCCATCTGATATTGAACGAAAATTTGGGGAACTAAAGAATGATTTTCAGAGACGTATGCTAGCAATTGAGCAACACTTTAAGGTCATATTATCACCTAACATTTATCATACACTCTATCTTATACATTTAATTAAACAGTTAACAAATTTTTTTCGTTATGCAGCCCTCTAGTGGATCTGACCATGAAACAAAAAACAAGAAGACTGTTGATTGCTCGTTGGATCTTGATCATGAACCAAACGACAAGAAGACTGTTGATCATGATCAGGAGGTGTGTGATATTGAATGGTATTTATATTATAGATGTCATAAAAGTTAAACAACTATTTTCACTGAAACAGGCGTCACGTTCTAGTACAAAACTGAAGTCGGATGCTGAGCCGTTTTTGGCACAAAGTGATAAGGTTGAGAATGATAAGCAAATGTTTGAAATTGTTATTCCTGTTTCCAAGGTACATGTTTATATGTCAATAGTGAGCTTATAAAGTCAATACATGTTTATATGAATCTTTTTATCTTTTTAGCTTTTTAAAATAGTGAGCTTATATGTCAATACATGTTTATATCAATGGGTCTTCTTAAGTTTATAAGCCTAAAATAGTGAGCTTATGAGCTTTTCCAACTTTTCAATGAAACAGAAGGATGTTCTTTTGGAAACACAATCAAATGAGAAACTGATTTCTGAAGCTGAGAACTCTTTGGCACAAAGTGAGAAGTTTGATTATGGGAAGACAGGGTTTGAAACCAAAACATGTTCGAAGGTACTAACTTTGATTACTTCTATATGTACTATTTACAGACATTGCAATGAATAAATAATTTAATCAACATTTATTTAATAATATGTTTTTTCTTTAAAATACAAGACTGCGGAGGTATTGGAAGATGTGAATGTTGCAAAGCTGAATGTTGATCCTGAAATATTGGCATCAACTGTTAAAATTCTATTTGAGTCACCGATTAATGATCAGGTACTAAATCATTATTTTTATAATCTATCAGTGAACATAATTTGCTTAGCTCGTGTACTTGTATTTTTACAGAGACTAAATGAACAAGATGTAAGAATGGGTGATTTATTTTTAGAAGAGGAGGAACAACAAAAGTTTAACGATCTAGAGGTACAAGAACTTATGGCAGTGGATGCTCTTATGAATATATATGTTTTTGATTCTACTCCTAAACAGGTAGTCTTATGTATATACTTTTTCAAAAAAACACCACTTGAGTGATGTTTTTAAATTAAATAATGTAATTTTTTTTCCTAATGTTTTTCTTTATTATAGGAAAAAGATAATGAGCTTGATTCTACTCCTAAAAAGGTAGTCTTATCTATATACTTTTTCAAAAAAAACACCACTTGAGTGATCTTTTTAAATTAAATAATGTAATCTTTTTTTCCTGATGTTTTTCTTTATTATAGGAAAAAAGATAATGAGCTGGACACTCTTTCAAAAAAGACAGATTCAAAGCAAGGATCCAACAATGAAAATGAAAAAGATAATGTCTTAGTTGTTGATGACGAACAAGACAAGGTTAAAGTGATACGGGTACCTTTTGCACGAGATACTAAACTCAGCAAGTATCTTTCTTCACCATACACGAACCTACCTGACTCTACTCCACAGCAGCCTAAATTGCGTGATAGGACGAACAAATGTAAAAATCTTTATCTACCGTTGACTGGGCCTGATGGTGAAGAGATTCCACCGTGGAAGGAGGTGATTTATTTTACTTATTATTTATTTAAAACTTTTAGTTAAATTCTTTGCACTTTACATTTTTTTATCATAATTTTTCAGGATCTAAATCGTGTTAAAGGTGCCTCAAAAGATAGAGTCTTGGTACCTAAAGATATTCTGGCTTATTTGCGAGCAAACAAGAAAGATAAGAAGGAAGGTAAGAAGGATGATGAGAATGATGTTACGGGTTTTTATTTCCCATGGGCAGAAGATGCATGTGTAATGCCCGTCTTTTGGGAAAGGTTATTGGGCATCCTTGAAGGGAAAGATGGTTGGCTCTCTTGTACGGTATGTAAATGCGAACATGTTAAATTTTTTCTACAATCTTAAATGCTTTCAGCGTATTTGTAATTTTTTTTTTAAATTCGCAGCACATCGATCTATGGGTGTTATATCTATGGCACGTTAGACCTGCTAATGCTGACTGGGTGATTGCTGGCCCCTTTTTTAGCACGATGATTCTTAACAAGAGGATGCCTTGTTATTATGCTAACGGTATCACTTATGGTACCCCCTGGTTTGCTGAATCTGTGGAAAAGGTGTGTTTTTTTTTTCTTTCTAAATTGTTAGAAGTAATCTGTAGTTGTGATGGAATATAGAATTAGTATAAGCCTGTTTCAGAGTTCAAGAGTGTCGTTTTCCTGTTTTTGGGAACTGGTGGTGGGGTATGCATATGGGATTAGAGCATCACATAGTTATGATCACTTGATTTCTTTTAGTGCTCGAAGGACGAAAATATGATGTACTTGGTCAACTGCATATAGATAATAGCCTCATTGGGTTTTGGGTTCTTGAAATGATATCATACCTCTAGGAACTGCGTAATGGGTTGTTTTATGGTTATGATATCATACCGCTAGGAACTGCATATATTATGCGGAATCATGTTTAGCTATTTGGACATTTTTGAAGATTTTGTGATTCATTGTCATACTGGCTGCATCTTTTTGCGTATCATTGTATCATAGCACATAGGAGTCAGGTCAAGGGAGGTTGGTTCAAAGCAGGGAATGCTACTTGCATACCATATTTGCTACACAGTACTGACCTGTATCAAATTTTAAGGCTGTCCTTTTCTTGTTTTGGGCAACTGTTGTAGGGTTTGCATTTGATTAGATCACCACACACAGCTATATGTAAGAGGAGGTTGTTATTTGGATTCTTGAGATGCACACAATGTGTGCTGACTGCTGAGTGTTGATGTATGCAAGATATAGCCTGTAGTATAGTGCTTGAAAATGTTAAGAGTTAATAAGGCTTGGTTTTAGCGAAATTGATCTGACAACTATGACTCCATTTTGAACATTTGAATATGTTAAGAGTTAATAAGCTTCTAGTGTCCTGTTTAAACCAAAACTCCCCTGCACCAGGGCAGTTAACCTTGAACCTGTTACAATTCATTGGCCACATCTTGCTTATTCCTTTGGCTTTTTGCATGATTATTGGCTTCATGTAAAATTTTCAAATGACTAATCTTGCTATCTTTTGTCATCATTATTGTAGGTGTATTTTCCTATAAATCAAAATGAGAACCACTGGATCTTGGCAGAACTACACATACGTAGTGGTGTGATAACCATTTACGATAGTCTTTGCCCCCAGCTTCCTTTCATTGAGAAAAGAAAATGGTTGCTTACGATGCGGTCAACCTTTGAGGTTAGAATTCCCAAGTTACTCCAAAAATGTGAGGTGATGGACAGGAAAAACATTGATAAACAAACATACAACATCACCTTCAAGTATGCCGAGAATGTGCCAAGACAAGGCAATCTATATGGTGACTGTGGTATTTGGGTAATGATCAATTTATATAGGTTGACCCATAATCTATCTTTGAAGGTAGAAAATCCAACTTTGGCAGGTTTAGCTTACAGGGAAAGGTTGACAGATTTTTTCTGGAAGTACAAGATTGAAACAAAAACCAACTTTGGCATTCAGGTTTAGCTTTGGCATTCAAACAATTGTTAACTGTAGTACGCTATTTGAATATGTTTGGTAGTACTCTAGTCGTTAAGTTTGCAAACAATATGTATGTATTGTAAATTTTTGTAAATTTTGGTTGCAAGTATTTTTGTTGAATTTTTGTTGCAAGTATTATACGTATTGTAAATTTTGGTTGCAACTGTATTGATAGCTTGGTAACCAAAATTTAGATAATACATGCTACTTAAAAGAAACAAACCAACCTAAAGTAAAGCAATAAAAATAGATTATGGAGAGCACTTCATCATCAGCTGCAGTTTGAAAGTCGTCATAAACCAACGTAAATTAAAGCAACAAACCAACATAAATTAAAGCATAAAACGATTCCTAAATTACAATACATATGCTAACCAGTTCGTAAAGAAGCTAGTCTATTTGTTCCGAGGAACTCAAGTTTTTGGAAACATAAGGGAGAGCACTAGACCCTTCATCATCAGCTTGTTCCGTGGAACTCAAGTTTTTGGAAACATAAGGGAGAGCACTAGACCCTTCATCATCAGCTGCATTTTGAAAGTCGTCATAAAGCATCCTTGGAACAAATAGACTAGCTTCCTTAAAAGGCTTAACATGAGGTGATCTCAAGTAAGCTGGTGATTTAGATTCTTCTTCTTCCCAAGCTATAACCTCTTCCAACGACATAGAGTCGTGCTTTTTTTTTCTTTCACCATGAATTCTAACTTTTTGTTTCAGCTCCTCATCAGACTCATCTGTACACAAGTTTTTATGATAAAAATCAACTAGGTATGCTTGAGGTATATGAGAAACATACACCTCAAGTATACCATGCACCTCAGCCATTTCATACATTTTTTTTACATCCATATCACATTCAACGATAGTCAAACATTCTCCTAGGCTACGTTTAGGCATACAGTAATACCATGCCCAAATATCAGCTTTTATTTTTTCCAACAACAAGTCACACATTTGAGAATATGACAACCTTTTAGACCTAGATAATTTCACCTCAATCATATCTATACATGCATACTTTAATGGATACACGTCAAATACACCATTATGAAAAACTTCAAGAATGAGATCATCACAACTTTGAGACATCGTGTGTAAAAATTGAAAATGTTTATTTGGGTCAATTATGTGTATTTGGGACAATAAACAAATAAAGGATTAATATAGTGATCATAATGGATATTACATGTTGGACAAAATATTTACCTGCTGGACAATAGATAACTTTAAACCAATGTCGTGGTCGAGTAGATTTGGGTCGAGTAGCACCAGATGGTCGAGTATCCTATCACTTATTCTTTATGACAATTTAAATTTCACAACTAACACATATTAATTGATCACCTCTAAAAATCCATCATCCTATGGGATGTAGTAGATGAAAATTTAAATGCATATTTATTTACTAAGGTCGAGTAGATTTTGGTCGAGTAGCACCAGATGGTCGAGTATCCTATCACTTATAAATATGAGTTAATAACAAAGGGTATTCCCATCAAACGAAAAAAAAAATGAATTCACAAGAAGATTGGGAATGGGAACAACTTCTTGATATAGACGACTCCGATCTCCGACTTTCCGCCACCACACAAAATAGAGTCTCATCTACATTCCCTAGAGTTGATAATTATGATGAAAACCCTGTTAGGAAAATACATGATCCTGTGGGTATTCAAGACGGTGTGGATGATGGTGTAATGGCGACACAGGATTATGTTAGGAAAGTTATTGATGATATGGGAGTGGATTCTGATTTTAAAAGTGGGCCATGGGTTAGCGCGGTTGAGTATGTGAAAGCTGATGGTGGGATCGTTATTGGTTGTTTTGCCGATATTAAAAAATTCATCAAGAAAGGGAAACTTGACAAGGTTGTTGCTATTATCAAGTCGTGTACTCCAAATGTGCTAGGTGATCTAACTGTGACATTGAAAGACGTTTCAGGTTTAATCTCGGGTACAATTCATCACAAAGTTGTTGATGATCCGAGGTTTGAAAAGCAATTTACCGTAGGAGCTGTTTTGATACTGAAAAATGTATCTGTGTTTTCTCCAAAACCATGTGCTCATTATCTTAACATAACAATTAAAAATGTTGTTGAAGTTTTCTCCAAAGATGTAGTTTCTTTAAGCAGCGATGTTGGTTGTAGTGGAAGTGAAATGAAAGTTTAAGAAGTGTCTTTTTTTAATTTATTTTGTTTTTTCTAACGTTGAATGATGTAAACTTGTTACATTTTCTGATTACATCCTGAATGAATACTCTAAAGAAGTTTTTGCAATGCAAGATCTATAACTATAAAAAAAAAATAAAAAAAAAAAAGGTAAATATGAATTTAAATTTCTATCTACTAAACATGTGAACATAAAATGTAAGAAATTGATATCTAGTTCCTACGCATCGAAGTGTCAAAACTTTCCACCAACATATGGGAGATAGTAGATGAAAATTTAAATGCATATTTATTTATTAAAGCTATGACGGTCGAGTAGATTTCACATAATAGTATTAGCCGTTAAAACTTTCCCGCTAAAATTATTGCGCCAAAAAGATGTTATTTATACATACATTTCACATAATAGTATTAGCCGTTAAAAAAAATACACATACACACACTATGGCTGAACTTTCTACTGAAATGATCTTGTTCGGGATACTAACAAGGGTAAATTTCTACTGAAATTTCCACCAACATATGGGATGTAGTAGATGCAAATTTAAATGCATATTCAATTAATGTAAGCTATAACACTTTTTCATTATCAAAATTATTTTTTACAACAAATATTAATTGATAACATTTAAATTTCCACCAACAAATGGGATGTAGTAGATGCAAATTTAAATGCATATTCAATTAATGTAAGCTATAATGGTCGAGTAGATCTGGGTCGAGTAGCGGCTTGTGGTCGAGTATCATAACACTTTTTCATTATCAAAATTATTTTTTACAACAAATATTAATTGATAACATTTAAATTTCCACCAACAAATGTGATGTAGTAGATGCAAATTTAAATGCATATTCAATTAATGTAAGCTATAATGGTCGAGTAGATCTTGGTCGAGTAGCAGCTTGTGGTCGAGTATCATAACACTTTTTCATTATCAAAATTATTTTCTACCAACAAATATTAATTGATAACATTTAAATTTCCACCAACATATGGGATGTAGTAGATGCAAAATTTAAATGCATATTCAATTAATGTAAGCTATAATGGTCGAGTAGATCTGGGTCGAGTAGCGGCTTGTGGTCGAGTATCATAACACTTTTTCATTATCAAAATTATTTTCTACCAACAAATATTAATTGATAACATTTAAATTTCCACCAACATATGGGATGTAGTAGATGCAAAATTAAATGCATATTCAATTAATGTAAGCTATAATGGTCGAGTAGATCTGGGTCGAGTATCGGCTTGTGGTCGAGTATAATAACACTTTTTCATTACCAAAATTATTTTTTACAACAAATATTAATTGATAACATTTAAATTTACACCAACATATGGGATGTAGTAGATGCAAATTTAAATGCATATTCAATTAATGTAAGCTATAATGGTCGAGTAGATCTGGGTCGAGTAGCGGCTTGTGGTCGAGTATCATAACACTTTTTCATTACCAAAATAATTTTTTACAACAAATATTAATTGATAACATTTAAATAAAACATACACATTTATAAAACACAAATTACATAAAACATCTTAATTAAACTACGATAATTAAACATAAAAACATCTTAATTAAACTACAATTATTAAACATAAAACATCTTAACTAAAACTACGATTAATTAATTAAAACATCAAACAACGAAACGAAAATTAAAAGCCCTAAACAACGATACGACAATGATAAGAAAACTATGATTCAGCTAAAACGAATCATCCGAGACCCAGCCCTCGTCACTCGAAGCACTCGAATCGTCGTCACTTGTTGACACACGGGGCAATCCATGTTGGATTCGCCATGCACAACGAGCGTTTCTCCGAGCCTGTTTTTCTCGTAAGTACTCCTCACGAGCTCGTGCTTCTTCCTCTTCCTCTGCTTGAACCCTTAACAATTCTTGCATATCCTGTGCAAACAGTTCTTCATCGGACAATGGACGTGGTTGGTTTGGTGGATAGGTTGCGGTGGGTGTAGGGGGTGCCGGTGGGTTGTAGTGGGGTACCGGTGGAGTGTTTAGAGGTGGAAACAGAATTTCCGGTGGTGTATTGTTGGATTGGTCATTGTAGTTTGGGAATACGGGGAAAAGATCTTCTAGGGGGGTGTTGTATACTGACGAGTTATCTGATGAATTGTTGTTAGACATTTGAGAGAATTTGTATGATTTGTGTGTGATTTGTGTGTGTTTCGTGAGTATGTGGGAATGGCTATTTATAGGACCGTTTTTATGATTTGAAATTTAAACGTTAACAGCCTTTTTGTTTGATTTTAAATTTTGAATTTATCCCGATCAGGTTCTGTACGTTTGACTATTAAATGTTTATTGCACACGTTTTTTTTTTTTTTTTTTTTTGAACAAGAAAATGAATTTTAAGTTGTGATTTGATTTTTAAATCGTAGGGGTTGAATTTGTAATTTTTTCATTTTGGAATTCAAAAAAGGAACTAATATTACAAGGGCCAAAAGTGTAATTTTTTTTTATACGTACTGCTTAACGCACGTTAAGCACTTAACGTGCCAAGTTAACTTGCCCTTGCCTTTCTGTCGCGGTAAGGTAACTCAGTCAAAAGTCAAGGTGCGTTAAGTCTTAACGTGGGTAAGAAAGGCACCGTACCGAGTGGTCTAATGTAAGCTATAATGGTCGAGTAGATCTGGGTCAAGTAGCGGCTTGTGGTCGAGTATCATAACACTTTTTCATTATCAAAATTATTTTTTACAACAAATATTAATTGATAACATTTAAATTTACACCAACATATGCGATGTAGTAGATGCAAATTTAAATGCATATTCAATTAATGTAAGCTATAATGGTCGAGTAGATCTTGGTCGAGTAGCAGCTTGTGGTCGAGTATCATAACACTTTTTCATTATCAAAATTATTTTCTACCAACAAATATTAATTGATAACATTTAAATTTCCACCAACATATGGGATGTAGTAGATGCAAAATTAAATGCATATTCAATTAATGTAAGCTATAATGGTCGAGTAGATCTGGGTTCGAGTATCGGCTTGTGGTCGAGTATCATAACACTTTTTCATTACCAAAATTATTTTTTACAACAAATATTAATTGATAACATTTAAATTTACACCAACATATGCGATGTAGTAGATGCAAATTTAAATGCATATTCAATTAATGTAAGCTATAATGGTCGAGTAGATCTGGGTCGAGTAGCGGCTTGTGATCGAGTATCATAACATTTTTTCATTATCAAAATTATTTTTTACAACAAATATTAATTGATAACATTTAAATTTCCACCAACAAATGTGATGTAGTAGATGCAAAATTAAATGCATATTCAATTAATGTAAGCTATAATGGTCGAGTAGATCTGGGTCGAGTAGCGGCTTGTGGTCGAGTATCATAACACTTTTTCATTACCAAAATTATTTTTTACAACAAATATTAATTGATAACATTTAAATTTACACCAACATATGCGATGTAGTAGATGCAAATTTAAATGCATATTCAATTAATGTAAGCTATAATGGTCGAGTAGATCTGGGTCGAGTAGCGGCTTGTGGTCGAGTATCATAACACTTTTTCATTATCAAAATTATTTTCTACCAACAAATATTAATTGATAACATTTAAATTTCCACCAACATATGGGATGTAGTAGATGCAAAATTAAATGCATATTCAATTAATGTAAGCTATAATGGTCGAGTAGATCTGGGTCGAGTATCGGCTTGTGGTCGAGTATCATAACACTTTTTCATTACCAAAATTATTTTTTACAACAAATATTAAATGATAACATTTAAATTTACACCAACATATGCGATGTAGTAGATGCAAATTTAAATGCATATTCAATTAATGTAAGCTATAATGGTCGAGTAGATCTGGGTCGAGTAGCGGCTTGTGGTCGAGTATCATAACACTTTTTCATTATCAAAATTATTTTTTACAACAAATATTAATTGATAACATTTAAATTTCCACCAACAAATGTGATGTAGTAGATGCAAATTTAAATGCATATTCAATTAATGTAAGCTATAATGGTCGAGTAGATCTTGGTCGAGTAGCGGCTTGTGGTCGAGTATCATAACACTTTTTCATTACCAAAATTATTTTCTACCAACAAATATTAATTGATAACATTTAAATTTCCACCAACATATGGGATGTAGTAGATGCAAAATTAAATGCATATTCAATTAATGTAAGCTATAATGGTCGAGTAGATCTGGGTCGAGTAGCGGCTTGTGGTCGAGTATCATAACACTTTTTCATTACCAAAATTATTTTTACAACAAATATTAATTGATAACATTTAAATTTACACCAACATATGCGATGTAGTAGATGCAAATTTAAATGCATATTCAATTAATGTAAGCTATAATGGTCGAGTAGATCTGGGTCGAGTAGCGGCTTGTGGTCGAGTATCATAACACTTTTTCATTATCAAAATTATTTTTCTACCAACAAATATTAATTGATAACATTTAAATTTCCACCAACATATGGGATGTAGTAGATGCAAAATTAAATGCATATTCAATTAATGTAAGCTATAATGGTCGAGTAGATCTGGGTCGAGTATCGGCTTGTGGTCGAGTATCATAACACTTTTTCATTACCAAAATTATTTTTTACAACAAATATTAATTGATAACATTTAAATTTACACCAACATATGCGATGTAGTAGATGCAAATTTAAATGCATATTCAATTAATGTAAGCTATGATGGTTGAGTAGATCTGGGTCGAGTAGCGGCTTGTGGTCGAGTATCATAACACTTTTTCATTATCAAAATTATTTTTTACAACAAATATTAATTGATAACATTTAAATTTCCACCAACAAATGTGATGTAGTAGATGCAAATTTAAATGCATATTCAATTAATGTAAGCTATAATGGTCGAGTAGATCTTGGTCGAGTAGCAGCTTGTGGTCGAGTATCATAACACTTTTTCATTACCAAAATTATTTTCTACCAACAAATATTAATTGATAACATTTAAATTTCCACCAACATATGGGATGTAGTAGATGCAAAATTAAATGCATATTCAATTAATGTAAGCTATAATGGTCGAGTAGATCTGGGTCGAGTATCGGCTTGTGGTCGAGTATCATAACACTTTTTCATTACCAAAATTATTTTTTACAACAAATATTAATTGATAACATTTAAATTTACACCAATATATGCGATGTAGTAGATGCAAATTTAAATGCATATTCAATTAATGTAAGCTATAATGGTCGAGTAGATCTTGGTCGAGTAGCGGCTTGTGGTCGAGTATCATAACACTTTTTCATTACCAACAACCCTTACTCATATATATATGGAAAAAAACAGATTGTAAACTTATATATCAATCAAACATAATGGGTGAACCGGGTATTGAATTTAGTGTATATTTGGTTTATGAAGATGTAACTTTTGGTGTTAATCTTAAAAAAAATATTAGTTACAATCAACTAGTTGCTATTGTGAAGAAAAAGTTCAAGCTCAACGATTCGTGCAACATCATGTTTACTTACAAAGTTGGTACAAAGTGTGTCCACATAGTAGACGATGATGATGTGAAATTTTACGTTAATGAAATTTGCAAAAGGAAAGGTACGCCACATACCATTTTTATTAAAAAGATTGAACAATGCTTTGTGGAAAATCCTTCTTCTTCTAAGTCTTTCGGCATCGATATTAATGTTCCTTTATTTCCTAATGATTTAAACGCACAATTCAATGTTTACAATGATTCACAATTACCCAAAAAAGAAAATTTTCAGCCTCAAAATTATTTAAACCCACAATACACTATGCACTATGATGCACAATTACCCAAAAAAGAAAAATGTGAAAATCACAATGATTTTATTGAAAACGACCATTATGAGCATGATTGGCAAATGAATACGCTAAAATACATTCATAAACCACCAGATCCACAACCTATTATCAAAACCCCAACAAGCCAAAATGAACATGGTAAATGTATCTTAAAAACGGGTGATAAATTTGATAATAAAAAAGAATGTATGAGGGCAATTGGTCGTAAAGCTCTTTTAGATGGTTATGAATTTAAGCCAAGAAAATCAGACACGCTACGGTATGATGTAATTTGTGTGCATCCTGGTTGCAAATGGAAAATAATTTCATCTAAGTGCAAATATAATAGTCAATGGGAATTAGGAACAGTAAACGACCATCACACTTGTTCAAAAACAACAATAGGTATGTATCACCGTAATGCTTCGAAAAATTTGTTGGGTCATTTACTAGTACCTAAGTTCAGAGACCCCAATCGTATCTATAAGGCAAAAGACATAAAAAATGACATAAACCAAGAATTCAACGTCGATATTAGTTACAAACAAGCATGGAGATCAAAAAATGTGGCGTTGGATACTCTTGAAGGTTGCCCAAAAGCATCTTTTGCACAATTACCTGTTTTTTGTCATAATTTAGAAATGACAAATGAAGGTACTGTAACACATATTGATACTGATGATGAAGACCATTTTAAGATGGTTTTCATAGCTTTTGGTGTAGCGGTAAGCATTTATATATTAATTAACATTTAAATTTATTTTGTAACTGTTATTATCATATAACTAACCGTTTAAAACCTTTAATTAGATTCGAAGCTTTTTGTGCCATATGCGACCATTGTTAATAATTGATGCAGCTCATCTTAAAGGCACTTACCTTGGAACAAATCTTCTGGCAGTTGGAATGGATGGGAATAATCAAATTATACCTATTGCGACCGGTGTGTTCAGGGTGAGACTTTGGAATCGTGGACATGGTTTTTGTCCAAATTGAAAGAATGCATAGGGGAAGATCCAAGGTTAACTATCATATCTGATCGACATGTATCTATACAATCTGCATGTCAATCTGTTTTCCCGAATGCATTCCATGGGCATTGTTGTAGGCATCTCATGATGAATTGTAATTTGAAGGGAAAAAAGATTAGGGCTTTATTTTGGAAGATGTGTAAAGCTTACACACCCGATGAATTTAATTTGGCGCTAGCTGAACTTGGTGGCAAAAGGCCGGATGCTTACAACAAACTAATACAAGCTGGCGTTGAAACGTGGTCTAGGGCATACTCCGCTGGTAATCGTTACAATTACATGACGTCTAACAGCGCAGAGTCAATCAATTCGTTAACAAGAAATGTCCGAAGAGTACCCATCACTAACCTTATGGAGTGGTATAATCGACTTGTCCAAGAGTGGTACTGCAATCGTCGGGAGAAATATAAAGGTACGATTTTTGTTTTGTTTGTTTTTTTTCATAAGATAAATATTTTGCATATTTAACGTTATGACTACTTATTAATGAATATTATTTTATTCAGATGCAAAATTAGGTGAACTAAGTGATTGGGCAACTGCAAAAATTCAGGACCGAATGATAAAAGCGCTAATTGGATTGTGGCCGGCATTTTTGTCAACAGGATGTACGAAGTCAATGATCATCGAAAAATCCATACGGTGGATTTAGACGAACGTACATGCACATGTAACAAGTGGCAAATGTCTGCCTTGCCTTGTGGTCATGTTTTAGCGGCTTGTAGAGTTATGGGAATGACGGATTTTAATCATTTGGCAAGCGACCGGTTTCAGAAAACAGAGCTTAAAGCTACGTACATGGGTTTGGTATTTCCTGTTGGAGAAGTTTCCGGTTGGCAGTGTCCTAATTACTTGAAAGTTGTTAAACCACCAGTTATGGTTAAACCCCAATCTGGTAGACCGAAGAACAAAGATAGGGTTAGATCTCAAGGAGAGGAACCGGTACCAGTCAAGTGTGGAAGGTGCGGAAATCTTGGACACACCCGACAAAGTTGTAGAGAAACATTGCCAAAGAAAAAAGTAAGTTACACCTCTTTTTTTTATAGTTTCATTCCTAAATTCGTAAATTGACTTGGACAATTTTTAGGCAAAGGTATCTGCTAAAGCAAGATCACAAGAAGCACAACCACAAGTGTACTCACAACAACCACATGCACAATTCTACTCACAACAAGCAGAAGCACACTCCTACTCACAACAAGGAATGCCAAGCTCACAAGAAGGACAAGTCTACTCGCAACAAATTTGGCCAGATGGCCTCGAAGCTGTTAATTTAGGTGACCCGTAGGGTGGGATACTTTAGATTTTTATATGTATGGTAAAACAGCAGTTCGTATCAATGAAAGTTGCAACCTTTTCTTTAACATAAGTAGTGTCATGAAACACAGTCAAATAGTCACAGTGAAACAGGTCACAATTGTTTGCAAAATACAAAGACGAACCATTTGCTTGCATCTAGTACACAATTTAAAAACCTACACAAATATCTTGTGTTTGAAAAAGAAATGGGCCATCTGTTCTCGATATGCAAGGGCTGTCTGGACTGGATCTTCAACAGCCAACGGCATCCCATGAGATAACCTGTATAGAGAATAAGAAACTCATAAAATCCATCAAGACAATTCACACATAGAATGCAGGGCAGAAATATGTCCAACAGGTCCAAATTGGGTAGATGCAAACAAACTAATGCAATAGGGGCAAATTGGGTAGAACTGAGTTTTGATCTACTGTAACTACAATAACAGATTCTATACTAGATTTTAACACCTACATGAACATGTTCAATTACCTAGATTGATCCAAATCAGTATTGTTTTATGAAATCCTACCTAAGCTGATTAAAATCTCCAAATTAAGAACATAGATGCAAACAAACTAACCTGTAAAGAAATAAGCAGACAAAGACGCCACAATCACCAAATATCCCGCCCTGCTTCGGGATGTTATGTGCATTCTTGAACTTAATGTTGTATTCTAGGGGATTGATTCCTTTGCTTCCAAACACATCAGTATGCTCTAGAATTGCCGGAAGCTTACACTCCAAACACCTTCTCATATTCAAATACCAAGGTCGAGTTTCAGGTTCATGATAGCCTTCACTATCATAGAATGTAACAAGTCCAGATTTTATGTGAAAATGCGCAAGCGACCAATGTTGCTTGGGTTCATTTATCGGAATGAAGACCTACAATGTTTACGAATAAAAATTTATATAATCCACATAATTAAACCATTAGATGATAAAAGATGGGTTACCGATAAATACCTGTTCCACATTCTTCCATGCAATTGGGTAAATTTCATCGGTTGCATAAAACAGTGGCATTGAGTGTTGAATTAGAAGAGTTAGAAAGTAACAACTAACCATTGACCAATCTGCAGAAGAATCTCTGAAATACCACATGTACCATACCCAAAGATCAATGTGCTGTAGGCAATAAAACACATAGTCAACGACAATTTAACATATAGTTTTACCGAAAAATACATTGTAAATAGATATTTTTACTTACCTCGTCAAGTAACCAACCAATCCGTTTCTCATCACAGCAAAGTAAAGCTTCCCAGAAAGTACGATCCACAGTAATGTCATTATACCAAGGAAACTTGCAACGAGTATGGCTAGAGGTAATCATAAAATTATCCAACTCAAAACCACAGAAGATTTTATCGATACATTTCCATCGTCGACTTGAGTCCTAAACATAACACATTACAAATTTATTTATAAAAGATAATTGGGACAAACTAACACAAAACAAAAAAAAAAAAAAAAAAAAAAAAAAAAAAAAAAAAAAAAAAAAAAAAATTACAAATGAAATACCTCTTTCCACGGTTGGAGATCTTCACACCTTTCAATCATGAATGGATGAAGGACATTCGTACGTTTTCTTAGCTCATCCATACTCGGGACTTTTAAATCTGTATGTGTACTTTCCAACTGCGACCTCAACACATTAACATACCTCCGCTTGGTTGTTCCACATCGCTGTAGAGCAAGCTTCAAGTGACTTGGTGCATTCAAGACCTTGTTGTAAAAATAACAAGTTGATGAAGCGGATTAAATAAAATTTCATGTCACTCTATACTCAAACAAAACGACTAATGACTGGAATTACTAACCTCTATACTCTTCATTTTATTTTCTTCTTCCAAAATAAATTTCGACCTCTGTTCCCTTTGTTTTGCCTGCCTATGTATCTCAGCCGCTTGCTTTTCAGCTTTCACACAACCATCCTATAATTACATTAAAAATATGTTTGTTAGATATATACAATTTTAATTCGATAAACAATTTCAACAGCTAAGTGTTTACCTCAGATAAATCTTCGTCAGATAATTTGTCAACGTTAACCACACCGTTCTGATAAAAGTTATAAAACAAGTTATGAAACAAGTTATAATGCAATAATAAGTAAAAGTTATTCAAATCAAGTTACCTCATAAGCTTTCTGTGATAGATAATCCAAACCATCTAGATTATCCCATTCGTTTCCAGCGTTTTTGTTGGATGTTCTAATAGGCGAATTAAAAAGTTCAAAGAATTCTCCATCTAAGTCACTACAATACTCGTCACCCATATCACAATACACATTATCCTGTAACGATAATGTAAACACCTTGTCTTAGTAAACAACATTTTTTTTATCTAGTGAATGACAAGAAAACGCAAAACACTTATATACGTAGGATTTACCTTTTGAACAGATGTGGTAACTTTCTGCTCCGGATGTGCGCCTTTTGTTTTCCAAGTAATATACTGCATAAAAAAGTATTTTAAAAAACATGATAATTAGACATGAATTAACTAGGCGCATATATATAGAAAAGGGATTCTGTCAACACTAACATGTATAATAGACTCCATTTTGTAGACGCGTTCCTTCAAACTCTCAATCTCTTTAGGTAGAATCAACAACCTCTCGCACAAATGCTCCAAAGCCTTAACCCGAAACCCACAATTACAACTCTTCCTAACTGGATGTGCCTCTCTGTCATTTACCTTACTCCGAGCTGATGATAATTTTTTAAAATAATCACCAACAAGCCCCCCGCATTGAACAGGTGGAGGAGCTCTCGGTGTGTACCACTTAAAAATTTTTTGGCTTTCTCTAAACCATTTTGATAGGCCCTCAGCATAGTTAGGATATATTTCAAAGTTTGGATTTTTGGCCTAAGGAAAATATACAATAATTGTTACTAAAAGCAAATAAAATTTAGTCAAAAAAAAATATATAATAAAAATAAGTATTAAGGTGAGAAGGCATTAACTGACCTGAGGAAATAGTTGACTGTATACCTCCCATTTTTGAAATGGATAATGCTTCGACCAGGCACAGCCTCTCGGGATCACATCAGGATCCTTACTCCACCAACGATCTGTCTGAGATGAAGACTCCAGAATCCATATCTACAAACAGTAAATGTAAAAAAGTCAAATTACAAACAATTTTTTACAATGAAATACATTGACAAGTGTTTGCCTAAAAATGCTAACCTTGAAACACAAGATAAATCCAGACAATGAATACGATGGAACAAAGGTTGGGTCTTTTTCCAATGCTTTATGGTGAGCATTCTTATGCTTAGAGTTAACATTTAAAATGGCATCGTATAACTCACGCCAGATGTGTTCTCCCCAGGGAAACTCATTCCAAGCTTCAAGATTATCTACCATTCTTAGAAATACATCTTCAACAACAGATCCTAACTCACGACCCATAGACATAACTTCCAAAGATAACAAAAGACAAACTCGTATCGAGTCTTCATCTGATAGTTTCGTAAAACGCTCTTCATCCTCAATCACAGATAGAAGATCTATGTTTTTAACATACCGGCCTATCTTCTCCGGAAATACTCGATCACGAAAACTGATATCACCCTCCCTAAACTTACGGAAACTGACAATCCCAAACTTAAATCCAGTAATGAGGCAAAATTCACGACGACCAAAGTGAAGCAAATGTTCATTAACATCGTATATGAGTGGCAAATCATAATGTTCATTATCAGAGAAGACTTGCTTCTGAAGCATGTAATGGATAAGATCCTCCTCATTGTCAACGTAAGTCAAATCAAGCCACGGCCCGAAACATGTAGACCTAAACAATTCACAACGTTCCAAACCTAGTCTGTCTTTGATTAACGGAAAGTAACTGAGTTTGCTTCTAACGTGGACCCTCGCATGATATTCCTAAATTAACAAAAAAAATCAAGACAAAAATAACCAATGCTGTTTCAAAAAACTAGGTTTTAAGCTTTCTTGTTTTAGCCTTTCTAAAACTCTAGTCATTTTCTGGTGTTTCAGTGCAGGGAAGGCATGGAAGCATAAAATTGGTGGTTGCTTTGTTTCGACACTTAACTGCTTATGGTTATGTAACTTCATAAACGATAAAATAAATGTACTTCCCATTTGCTCATTTGGAGCAGTTATTGATTTATGAAAGTCCAATAAGCACTTGACACTAGACTTTATGAAAGTCCAATAAGCAGTTTTCAATAATCCAAATGAATAAGTAGTTGCAAATAAGAAAAAGCCAGATGATCCAAGACAGTGTAAAACACTTAAATAAGGTAGTCTTATGTATATACTTTAGAGGTACAAGAACTTATGGCAGTGGATGCTTTTATGAATATATATGTTTTTGATTCTACTCCTAAAAAGGTAGTCTTATGTATATACTTTTTCAAAGGTGGATTTCACAAGTTTAGCTGGTGTATTTTAACTTGTAAAAAGTTCAGGACTTAATTGTGAAAACTAAAATCATGAAAATTCTTTGAAAAACTGACTTTCTGCCTAAACTATGAAATTTGACTTTTTGTAAGTTAACTCCTAAGTTGACTTTACTTAAATTTGGAGGGTCCTAGATTACTAAATAAGTTGTTATAAGCTACAATTGAACTGATTTAAGGTATAATACCTAAATATACATGCTCCTATATGATTATGCTAATCAAAAACCACACAGTTAAGCAGTTAAAAAGCTTTTTAAAGCAACTTTGACTTTTTAACTAATAGACTACTTATTTTATGTTTCCACTAGTCTAAGATTACCCTAGGAATAAAGCCTAAACTGATTTTAACCACTAAAAAAGAATAGGTACCAAGCTAAAAGCTATTGGAAAAAACTAAAAGGTACTGAGATGACTTTAAATAAGCTAAGGGTTTCAAGAAAAAGATGGGAAATAAGCTGTAAAGCTCTCAATAAGCTAGTCTAATATCCTACTCAGAACCACAGATTTGCAAGCAACTTTGAAGGCAATTTGAGCTTATGAAATAAGCTCAAAAGCTCAAAGTGAATGTTGGAATAGCAAGTTGGTCTGGTGGGCTTCTCAAAGAACCAAGAGGGGGTGTGTGGGGCCCACATGAGGTGGTCTGTGGGACCCACCAAAGTGGTAGCAGTGGTGGAGAGCTGCTGTTGCAGCAGTGGATGTAGTGCCCCGCAGTCAACTTTGAAGGGGTGTGGGGCCCACATAAAAAATCACAAAAATGTAATGATGGTTGATTTCTAAAGATGAGGTGGAGGGCTTCAATTCCTGAAAGTTTCACAGCTTGAAACACAACACAAAATTCTCAATAATTCTTGCAATTTTTGGATTTACTGCATAGGAGCAAATTTTGACTTTTCCCATTTTTGGTCTATTGTTGACTTTTGTGAGATTTGTTTGATCCTAAATGATTAAATAAGTAATACCAAGCTATTTAGAAACTAGAATAAGCTATAACAACTAGTTATGCAATGAAATGGTGAATTATGCACCCTAATACTCCAACAGTGAATGAAATCAAGAATCTTAAACTTGATCTTGACTTTTATCAAAGGAATGACTAGTTTTTATGCTAGAACTAACTACATAGGCCTAATGAAACCTATTCATACATAGAACAACAACAACTAACAGCTAAATTACCTAAATCTCAAACCATCCAAACACCCCTTTATTCTAACTGCTAACACTAACTAGATTAAGACCACTAACTGCCAAACAAATGATTAAACTAACTCACCTAACTATATTAAAAGCTAAAGGAACAGAAAAATTCAACAATGAGCAGCAAGAACATGTGAATCATTAGTTATGCTATTTGGATAGTGAAATCAAGAATTAGACCAACTCAAGCTTCCAATACACAAATAAATACAAATAACTCATTAAACATTATCCATAACACTAAATGAGTACTTAAGAACATAAATAAGCAAAATACAAACTAGTCTACAGTAAAATGCAAGAAACTTATAAAAATGGCTTACAACTGATCCACTTGAAAGAATAGGTGCCAAGGACAATGAACTAATCCTACATTTTAAGCTAATGTGAGTCCATAGGATTAATAAACAACAGTTTTTAATACTAAATGAGCTAAAAATATGGAAATGAGCATACATTAAGAACAATTACTTGAGATTTTTATTAAAGAACTTAAGAGAAACAATGGAAATGAGCTTACATTAAGAACAGTTACTTGAGATTTTTATTAAAGAACTTAAGAGTATGCAGCCTACTGAGGGTACTTGAATTTCAAGTCCTAAATCCTACTCTATCCTACTGAGGCAAATGAAAGTATCAAGCTACCAAACCATCAAATATCCCCATATACTGTTGCAATAGACAGAATGAAAAAAATTAATCAAATGAAGCTTATAAACACAGATACACAATAAGCTAATCTAATGCTTATAAGTTTTTTTTGCCTACTACCTGAGAATGACTTTATATGATTTCATTATCATAAGCAACCTAAACAATAAGCATAATCTAAGGCCAAATCGAAAGAAACCCAGATTCACAAACTTATTAGGATAATAATAAACCGAGATTCGTTGGGTTTAATTGCAATAAACCCACGAAAATTTGTAAACCCACAATAACTCTTAATTAACAGAGATTCAACATAATAAACCCACAAAAAAATCCAAAATATAACGTACCAATGGTTTCATTGGAAAAATTGAAAGAATCAAAGAATTATTTTGATGAGTTTCTGGTAATGTGTGTTATTCATTTAAATTTTATGAATACAAATTTTCTGAATAAAAATCAAATACAAGAAAATTAAATAAAATCAAAAAGTATTTTTCTGTACCTTCCCAATAAAGATGAATAGTCATTTCAGCTGCTGGGTTGAGTAGCCGCCGGTTGAGTAGCCGGCGGTTGAGTAATTCTAGCAGTTGGTGTGGGCCCCAAACTATATGTACACGTGTCAATATATTAGATGGGTTGCGGAGTTGCGCAGATGCGCATGACTATTTAGGGAATTTAATTGAAACTTGACCATGATGGGGACCCAAAAAAATATTTTGTACTATTTTGGTACTTATCTCTTATTTAAATGGTAGCCCTTTTTTTGCTATATTAAAACTTTTTTTGACTTTTGTTGGTAGCTTTTTTTTGCTAAATTGCAATAAAAATGGTTTGTAACTTTGTATACATATGTAAAGGAAAAGTCGAAAACGATCCTACGATCCCGATCTTGCAAAGCCGAAAACGATCCTAGGTAGGATCCCGATCCTGACAACCTAGTCTTTCTAGAAAACACAATACCAAGATTAAAACAGAAGTCACTTCAGCATTGAATCCCGGTTTAATGTCAAGTTTGTCTTAGTAATGAGTATCAAATATTTGACTTATGTTGTTTCGACATTTGAGTAGCGACACGTCAGTCAATTGTGTGTATAAATCACATTTGTCTCGTCTTCACATAGCATCGTTAGATTATTATAACTTTGACGTGATATATATACATTTATAGTATAATTAGTAGCTAATAACCATTTATTTAATTAGATAGTTATATCTCACAAGAATTTTAAAATTTAACTTATATTCATTGTCGAGACATCGACCCTTAATGTTTCAGGGCGTGCTTAGCACGGCCTAAAGCACTTCCTAGTTCTATATATCTGGAAGAAAGATATAAGACGAATGATAGATTATAGAACGTGTAGTATCTTAAGGGTTTTTTTTTTTTTTTTTTTTTTTTTTAATTATCATTTGAAGTTTTGAACGCAGAAAACTTTCTTTATATTACAAAGAAAAACAAACTATGGTAGGTAAGCTTATTGATGGCCATGTGCAGCAAGTTAAAGGTTACGTTTTCAAATTTGACAAAGACCTACAGTATTACTGTAATAGGGACATCATCAATTGAAACAAATGCAAGTAGCACGTCAATTATTTCACGTAAATAGATAATACTTATTTCTTTTAAACGGATCAGAATTGAATCAAATATTCACTTGATATTATATGATCGGTGCATGTTTGTTGGCTAGAGATCAAACAGATTTCTTGGCACTTATCTTCCTAACCTCATCCACAAACTCTTGGATGTTCCGATCAGATGAACCACCTTCGGCCACCGCCTCCTCAGCCGCTTTCTTCCAATTCAACGCATTCTTCTTTAACTCTGTCGCCTTTAAGCCGCTAGTAGCCTCCCCTAAGCACACCTCCACTTCATCCCTCCCAATCACCCTATTCTCAGCTTCACCCCTACACATTCTAATTCCAACTTTCCATTCATCAGCCAAGTACTTTGCATCCGTCACTTGATCCCCCCACTCCGGAAATGCCACTACTGGAACACCACTTGACAACGCCTCCATTGTAGAGTTCCAACCACAGTGAGTCAGGAAACACGAAACCGCAGGATGTGCTAGAACTTGAGCTTGTGGACTCCACTGGACCACCATTCCCCTATCACCCGCCTCCTCCAAGAACCCCTCGGGCAAGACTCCGGATTTCCCGGTTGAAGTAGCATTCTTTCTCATGACCCATAAAAACGACACGCCTGAATTTAAAACACCATAAGCCATCTCAGTCACTTGTTCTTGGCTCAAGCTTACAACACTTCCGAATGATATGTAAACCACTGACGAAGGGTCCTTTGAGTCGAGCCAATCTAGACAATCATCGGCTTTTATCAAGTCGCCAGAGATATTGGAGCTTGTTTCAAGTAGAGGATTTTTGAACAAAGGTCCCACAGGGCGAATAGGGCATATTTGAGACATGTAATTGATCAAATCACCCTCAAGTTCTTGAAAGGTTTCCATCATTACGCAAAACACCTTTGATATGTTCTTAAATTGCCCCAAAATGGCTCTTCTTAAAAACGGGTAAGGCGTTGAAGGATGTAAAAAGCTTGGCACCTCATCGCATTTTAGCAACGGCATGTGAGGCAGTTGAACGTCGATGTCGGGTTGTTCTTCACTTGGAAAAGGGACTAATGAATTCTCGTAATGATAATACGATGAAAAACATGCACAAGACTGAACCCAAAGCATTGCACAAGGGATGTTTAGTTCTTCTGCTAAGTCCACAACCCAGGGCACAAAGGGATTGTTGATTAGACAAGACACAGGTCGGCCAATTTCGGCATGGTGGTTGATAATTCCTATGAGTGATGACTTTCCGTAAGCCTCAAGCTTAGGCAAGTACGCGTCAAGGTCATAACGTTCATCATCATTGTCTTCAGAACATCCATCATCAAAGAACTCAAACCGAATCATGCCACCACAGTTTCCCACAGGAGTAGGATCACCAGAGACCGTAGCGCCGGCTTTCTGCATCTTCTTTCCTATCGATTTGCTAGCAGAGAACGTGACGAGAAGGTTACCCTTTGAAGCTAGAAGCTTGCCAAGTCTAAGGAGTGGATTGACATGGCCTTGTGCTGGAAATGTGACTAGAAACACATGTACAAGATCTTGTTTAGAATCCATTGATTGTGATATAATAAGTTGTTCACCTTTAATCGTTTGATTGTGACTTGTGAGTAGGTACATATGTATTAAAGCAAAGTGTACATATATATAATGACACTCCGGATGGTGATAAAACGTGAATGTTATTGAAGTCAAAACAGACTTGTCTTAACTAACAAATTGAGCACAAATTCGAGTTGAATACAAACACCTACAATTGAATCATGCAGTAATCGCTGACGTATAAGGAGGGAAGATCAATTTGGCAAATACAAAATTACATAACTACAAGGACCAGCATGTTTGCTAATAATCTTAAGGGGGGACGTCAATTGACGTTACATGGGTCATGTAGGTTGGTACGTGATATTAAAGTTGTGTTTGTTAAGTTGAAATTTGTTATTTTACAATTGAACGTCATGTCCATTGTATCTCAACCGTTATCACGATCAGAGCTTTATTCAAGGATGTGCGAGGTGTGTAACCACACAGGCCTCAAAGTTTTCGAGGCCTCAAACTATATATCCCTCTATTTTATTACTCAAAATTTATTTTCAACATCAAAATGTCAATGATATTAGAAATTATGTTCTAAATATTTGTTAAACTCAATTTCAAGTAGTCGAGAGTGACAGAACGGTTTCGAGTGTCCCAGCTTTGTACAGAGTCCATAACACAGGTTCCAGCCTTTCTCTGCCCAACACCACTAACAGCCAGATAATTAGTAAGTAAAAAAAATGACGGTATTCACTTTTCAAACCATGTCAAATCACAGAGAGTTTTCATTATTCAAATAATGTATTCGAAACGTGTATAAATGCTTACCCAGAGTCTGACTTCAACTCCTTGATTGCAGGTATGTCAACATCGTCCATAATCATGGTGGATGAACTGCTGGATAAATACAGCTTATCTGGGACGGGATGTACAAATTCAGATTCACATGTCCGACATGATTTATACAGATAAGTTTGAAAGTACAAAAACACATACTGTTGTAATGTCTTGCAGTTGTAGAGGTTATCACAATAGGACACATGACTATGTGTTTTATCTTTTTGTCAATAAGCACATCACATAACCCTCCCCATAACGTTACCCTTATTGATTGTCCCTTGTTGCATATACCGAAAAAATTGTGATAAATGTTAATATACCTTTAATTTGATAATCGCAACGTGACAATTTATACACTGTCTTTTTTCATCAAAAGAATAATAAACATATATAACTGTGCTAACCTATGATTTGCTAGGTAGAAATAAATATTTTTGGAACCGGTCTTAGTGTGGTTCATCCTGCCAATGTTTGTCACATATCCGGCTACATCTGGAAGGTAATAATTTGAATCTAAATCCATCATACCATTTATCGTGGGAAATCAGTAATTATATAAAACCAATACAAACTTACCAATAAGATACTTGTTCCTTGTAGGTTCTATCTTCTCAATATCCACCAGCTGCAAAGGATACCTAATGAACCCATCAGAAATCACCAAAGACTTTCGTATGCGTGTTTTACCGTCAAATTCAAGCATAAAGGTATCATCTTTTCTAACGCGATATTCTTCCTAGTTAGCCAGCACTATAAAAAATTTTATCGAGTATATACCACCTTCCTTTAACATGAGGAAATTGTGTGCTACAGTTGCCCTGGCAGTGCAAGAATATTTAAACCTTACCTTTGCATCAGATACAACAAAATCGGTACTCAATAGACGCCCGATTGTAGCGTTCACATCCCACATCATGCACAACATAACAACAATGCTTCCAGTTGAATCAAATTTTAACTCATCAAGGAACATATGGGACGCTGCACTCCTATCTTTTTCAGCCATTGAATGGGCTTACCTGTATGCACGGATGTATTAGGGCTGGCATAACAGGTCACACGAACCTGTTAAGTTTAAACACGAACACGACCTGTTAACTAATCGTGTCATTTTTCTCAAACACGAGCACGACACGAAAATTAACAGGTGCACCTGTTAAGACCTGTTAAGGACCTGTTAACATGCATATTATAAAAGTCTTCTAAAACTTTAAAAAAAATCCTAAACAATACAAAAGCTATTACAAATCTGCTATTACAAATCTTAACAAATCTTTACAAAAGCTATTAAAAGTCTTCTAATCTTAACTAATGTTAACTATTACAAATCTGCTATTACAAATCTTACAAATCTGCTATTACAAAATCTTAACTAATGTTACAAATCTTCATAAAACTCTTAATTAATACAAATATATGTATTTATAAATTGAAGAATTCAACTTCTATGGGCTTAATAATATATGTTGCAATTCATGACTCTTACTACAACTGCTCCAAACACTTTGCAAGATTTGCCTAATCAATTTGTAATCAAGTACTTGCATCACATAAAAGTTCATAATCAGTTGGAGTATAAGTTTGGATAAAGCATGCCAAGATCATTATACAGATATATGTATTTATAAATTGAAGAATTCAACTTCTTTGGGCTTAATAATATATGTTGCAATTCATGACACTTGAAATGATGATGTGATGGTACGAGTCTACATGTGATGGTACGAGTCTACGAGAGTATAGCCATGTATGTGCATACAATTTTCATCAGAAATATCAAGTTGGAATATAAATCGCAACATGAACACAACATCTGTTAGAACTTAAAAGAGATCAGTAAATAGCAAGTTAAAAGTACCATATTGCAAGCAGAGCATAGTAATGAGACCAGACAATGTTGTTAGAACTTAAAAGAGATCAGTAAATAGCAACTTAAAAGAGACCAGACAATGTTGTATGCCTGTACTTCCTTTTGATGCTTGAAATTGCTTGATATCACCCATCTTTTCCATTCAACCCTACCAATAAATAAACAATTTCAACCCCAATTCATTGCCTACGTTTTCATTCCTTCTTATAAACAACATTGAATCTATAAATTTTAAACACACATTACTAAAAAAGACCAACAATATAATCAGATTCAAACATATATATATATATATATATATATATATATATATATATATATATATATATATATATATATATAAACATTAAACTAAGAAAGACCAACATAAGCAACATGTACCAATCACGTTGGATAAAACTTTGCAACAATGATTAACTTACAAAACTACAAAACTAATCAATTAACTAATATAAAATAGAAATAATTCCCAAACTAGGCCAAAAGTTTTGGCCTATTTCAAGAGGCAGCCAAAAGTAACATCTCTTTCCCATTTTGTCCACGCTCGACTGCTCGACGCTCGACCCATAATTTTTTTGACACTTGTCTTTGCAGGTACAAGTGGTTGGTGGGAATATTTTTTTAGTTTTGGTTAAATGACAAATATGCCCTCAAACCCATATATAAATAGCCACATTTCACTAACTTTTTTCTCTCTCTTTTCCCCATCGCCGGCCACCGCCACCTTCCGGCCACCGGAAAATTTTCAGGCGAGCTACTTTTCTAGTCAAATCGATAGATCGGTGCACCCTCTTCGTTTCTGGAGCGTTTTAGCTCGTGATTCCCACCGCAACACCACCCACGCGCCACCCACCGCCACTGCCACCACGCCGCCGCCATCACCACCTTCCCCCTTCCTCTTTTCAACATCAGACTGATTAAACACTCATCACAAAAGAGTCATCACCAATCGAAGAACACCATCAAAGAGAATGCAACGAAGACTGATGTCTGCTATCTCATATCACGCGTCTGGAAAACATCAACTGATGGTCTAATATCACTAGGCCATTTGGTGGTGGTTTTTAACCGTATGGAATATAAAGGATATATATCACATAAGTTTGATAATTAGTAAGCACTGGTATAGTTCTATTAGATGTTGGTGTTAAGTTACTAACATAAAAAATTAATATCAATATTTTCTTTACAACAATAACTCTCTGTATGCAATAAATTTTTGTCCCGCTTCCCAGTAGAATATGTGGGAGTGAGTTTTGTTATGCGGGGAAATTTGTTAGATTTGATCATAACATATAGTTTTGAGCATTGTCAAGATCTTAGTTTCTCACAAGTCACAAATAGGTTACAATGTTACCTATTTTTCTGAGTTAATCCTATTGTTGACCATATACCTACGCATTGACCTTAGACATAATCTGATTTGTGAATAACTATGTAGGTGGATGGTTATCGTCATGTCCACACTAGCTCTGAGAGTTGCTATACTCCCCGTGCTTCTCGTCCAACTGCAAAAGTTGAAGATTAATGCAGAGTTGGCACCTAAATGTCAGTATTTTCTTCTTGATTTGTTGAAGTATGTGATATTTTTTTTCTTAGCTATATTGTGCATACCATTGGTTCTAACTGCTTATGGATGGTCTGTGTTGAGGCTGCACATGTGGCACTGGATGACATAGGTTTTAAAGTAGAGCAATTGTTCTGTGAAAGTTAAAGACTTTATTATGTAAGAGCCTGATGTAACAAAGTAAAAAAGAACTTTGAGCTTTCAGATAGTTCACATATAGCACTGCGTGATGATTAGGTTTAATTTAGAAAATTGTCAAAGCACTGGAAATTGCTGTAAAAACAAAATATCACTGAATCACTTGATATTTAGAATATTAGTAACTCCCTACTCTAATTATTGTACACGAACTTTAATTTTTTCATTAAAGTAGTGAGATGAGGCTATTTTGTTGTTCTGTGTGATTGCAGAAGAATGTAAACAAGGTTGCCTAATCACAGCGTAGATGTTAGGTTATCAGGGACATGCCTTGTGGTTCTGTATTAAAATGCAAACTATATGGGGGTTTGAATAGACTGGGGGTTTCACAAATTTATGAGGAAAACTGGAGTGGGTTAACAGGGCTGAAGTTCATCAACTTAAGCAGAACTACTGTAGAAGATTAATATTTGCTTTTTAAGTCATTAATGTGCTAAGCTTAGTGATGGCAACAAGCCTCTTGATTGGATCGTGATAGTTGAGTCAATAGCTTTGTTGGGCAGAATCTCTAAGCCAAATTGTCGATACAGTCACACCACGAGAATTTGGATTAGTTGTCCAAGATCACCTTCTAATTATCTACCCAAAATTAGAAAGCAAGGACTAAATTATCCCCCAAGTACAGAGAATAAGTTTTTTAGGAAAATCAAGTCTGCCTTTTCATCCCCTTTTCCAGTACATATGATTGAAAAGAAAGAAAACTAACAGTAGCACTTCTAACCCACGTTTCCTACACTTGTGGAAAACCTAAATAACTACTTTGACAACTTCAAACAAAAGAACATGCTGTGAATTAAAAAACGTGGGGCAGTCAAACTTCATGCAGTCAAGTATTTGGATTCTCTAGTTGGACCAAGGTAATCCATCTTTGAGTCGGGCCTGTAGATGTGGGATTATGGGCTTGGACCGGTGCCTTCCTATCATCCTCTCCGTCGTCAAAAAAGTTTGACCTCAAACTTGGAAGGGGTTCGTCAGGGTCATAATAAGGCTGAAGATCAGCAACATTAATGGTGGCTGAAGTGGACGAATTCCCCGGTAGATCAATTTTATAAGCATTGTCATTCACCTTAGCAATAACTTTAAACGGACCATCAGACCGAGGACTCAGCTTAGAACAAAGTTTAGATGGAAATCTTTCCTTTCGAAAATGCAGCCAAACGAGGTCACCTGGTTTAAAAAGAACATGCTTCCTCCCCTTATCACGGCGGTACTTAATGAGCTCATTAGTCTTTGCAATTTTGTCATGAATACGCTGATGTATTGACTTGATATCAGCTGTTACATCACTGGCTTCCTTACTGAATTTTGTGGAGGTGTCAAGGACAGCAAGATCAAGTGGAGTGGTTGGGTTGACACCATAAACAGCCATGAAAACTTCTAACTTGTTGAATGGATTGGGGTACCGGCCAGTCGCGAATTGCTTGAACCTTCTTTTCATCCACTTTTATACCTTTTTCAGAAACAAGATAACCAAGAAAAGTTACTTGGTTAGTAAAAAATTCACATTTTTCCAAATTCGCATAGAGCCTTTCTTGATCGAGAACTTTGAACAACTGTGAAAGGTGAGATTGGTGCTCATCCATGGTCCGACTATACACGAAAATGTCATCAAAGTAAACAACAATAAAGCTCCCCAAGAATGGCTTCAATACATGATTCATCAGCCTCATGAAAGTGCTCGGTGCGTTCGACAACCCGAAAGGCATAACGAGCCACTCATATAACCCCTCCTTAGTCTTGAAAGCTGTTTTCCATTCGTCCCCTTCATAAATTCGAATCTGATGGTAACCACTTCGCAAATCAACCTTAGAAAAAACAGTAGAATCGTGAAGCTCATCCAACAGGTCATTTAACCTCGGTATGGGAAATCGATACTTTATATCACATAAGTAGGCCTCCGTTGCAGGTATCTAAATTGGTTTCTGAAGTGAACTGTTGGTCTAATATCATGTCAACACAAATGAATAACTCTTTTAGTGACAAATATCAGGTATAGTAATAGGTATAGAGTATAGACGTATAGTAAATAATTTATAAGAGATATAATAACCAAAACATTGAGTAATGATTGTACTTCAGTTATCTTTTTCTATACATGTTTTATACTAAAAGCACACTGTCAAGTTGGAAGATGAGATGAAGTTACAGTTTTAAACTTTTAATGAAATTGAACCAAGTATAGCAAGGGAATTTTTTTTTTGAATAAGACTCATAGCCTGCTCTCTGATATAAAGACTTCGTCTTTTGCTACTCTTCTAGTTAGTAAATGAATAATCAATCTACCTGGATCATCAAATAACAACCTTTTTGCGGGAATTCCATTACTTTAGTTAGATGTATGTATCTGGTTTAAATATGTAAATACGTTTAGCACCTTTGTGCTTCATAATAGATAGTGTGCCTGGCTCTAGAATTTTTGGTTGCTATAGCTAGTTTAGTACTTTATATTGATATGCTTGTCCACTCTTGAAGGATGCACATCCTTATTCAAAAAGCAAATTTACGTGATAACTTTTGCTTAGTATTAAGTTACTTCTAATTGACAGGAATCCTATAACCTACTTTGTGTTCAGGAGGAAGATACAGTGCCAGAGGTGCATGAAATTACCCATAGAGTATTTCTGGATGTTGATATTGATAAGCAGCGATTAGGTATGGTCCTTTGCTTCTATGGAATGGAGTCTATTTTGCATTGTGATATATGTATGAAATTAGCTTTCCTTTTGCTCAACTAATGAATCGTGCAAGACAAACTCTATGAATATTAAAGTCTTTTTTTTTATATTTATCCTATACATTTATCATGAACTCATAGGATTTACCTTTTGCTTGTACTACAGGACGAATTGTAATCGGCTTGTATGGTGAAGTTGTACCTAAAACTGTTGGTAAGCCTTCAACCTTCTGTTTGACTTCTTTACTTGATTTACAATTCTTTGTCTAATCAACAAATACCTTTGTTTTCTTTGCAGAAAATGTTCGAGCTCTCTGCACAGGTATCTGATGTTTCATATTCTAGTAGATAAAATATCATTGACCTCCCACTTACTCACATTCAGAAGATAAAATAAGAACGAATTTTAGTTCATATTCACTGTATCTAACTTGATTCTCTTTTTTGGAATTAGGGGAATTGGGAAAGGGTCGGAGTGGTAAACCGTTGCACTATAAAGGAGTGCCTTTTCATCGTATCATACCTGGATTCATGATTCAAGGTGGAGATATTGTCTATGGCAATGGGAAAGGAAATGAGTCCATCTATGGTGGAGTTTTTCACGACGAAAACTTTAAGATCAGACATTCACATGCAGGTCTTTACCGTTCTACTCTTGTCCTCTTCTTTATTACATAATACTTGAAGTTAGTAGGATTCAAAACAAATGGTATGTTACTCCCTTCTAAAGCTATGGTTATTGCAGGTATGGTGGCCATGGTGAATTCAGGACCAGATTCTAATGGTTCACAATTCTTCATCACTACAGTTAAGGCCTACTAGTAAGTTCGTCGTGATTATTTCATCACATCCCCATAAATGATCGCTCTCTTATTGTTAGTGCTCATTATTGGAGTATACATTTTAGCCATGATTTCTTGCTTATTGTTCTACCTCTGCTTTTTTTTCAATAATACATTGGAGCCAGTCTTTATTTACAATTTCTTAATCTGATTACAATGTTTAGACATCAGTTGGTAATGGGATTCATAGGCTTGAGTGTTGTTTTTGGTCCCTTTTGCCTGCATCTCATAGGTTTGAGTGTTGTTTATTAGCCTCTGATGTAGGTGGTTCAAGTGTGTTCATAGTTAGATAGTTAGATGGCTTTTATATTGTGCCTAAGTGTCACAGATGATGGATGTTTAGGGAGTTATATATTGGAAAATCAAACTTCACATAATTTTACAAAACAATTTTCAAGTGCTAGTGTTGGAAACCTTTGTTTTTGTCTTTGCGATCGATCTAAGTGTTGTATCACCACGGTGGTAATCGGCTATTCTATGGGAAACAACTAGGGTAAACGGATCAAGGGGTGATTCCGGGCGACCTTGAACCATAGATGGTCGGTTTACTTAACCCTGTAGAGTTGGGCTCAGATATCGGGCCTCAGATTATTCATCCTGCTTGTGATTAAGACACGGCGGAGGTAGTCTGTACTCCCGATCAGGTTCAAACTACACGGGCAACTGTTTTGACAGCTTGTGATCTTGCGAAGACTTAGTGCATCGGCGGTACACACAATCTTGTAAACTCTTTTGCAAAATTTTGTGAACTTTAATTTTCCACTAACAGTGAGTGTACGGATATGATAAAGTATTTGGAAAGTTTAGTTTAAAGTTGCTAGGAACATGGTTATAGTTTCTGGGCTTGTTTAAAGTTGCTACTAACTTTAGTTGTTTTGGTATAAGATAATGAGATTATGACAATGTGGTTGCTTATTTGAAAAGATATACTACGAGTTATCGATTAAATGGGAGAAAGAATGTGGGGGTTTAGGGGCTTATAAGTATTTTTGAATATGTGCCTCCCAATGTGCTTATATCCTCATAGTGATGTTAGAGTTGGGCCACCAACCATTTCTGGTGATTCTGAAAGGAGTATTTCCAGAGATGATAGCTCATCAGCTGTGTCTGATGTGGACAATCTGCTGGGCCTTAATTATATGCATCATGATAATCTGGCTTCTACTAGTGATGTAATTGCTCCAATAGGGAATAGAGAGCAAGCTAAACAGAAATGGAGTCGACTTCAACAATTTGATTATTGGGTGTGGAGTTCATTTCGTTCCGCCTTAGGTTCAATAAAACACGGCAAAAAGTCTTTTCTTGATTCATTTGCTAGGTGTGAAAGGTGTCATGATCTATTTTGGAGAGATGAGAAACATTGTCGGATTTTCATAAAACATTTGAGCTTGATTTTGATCTAGAAGAAAGATATGCTATTCATGTTGCCACATGTAGGTATGATTCAGATCCGGATATGTTTCCTAAGCCTGTAGCAACTCTTATTCATGTTGCCACATGTTGCCACATGTAGGTATGATTCACAGTTACAGTCGCTTAAGGCTGCAGCCTACACACTTGAGGTAAGCTATTGTTAACATTTTTACTCAATAAATCACAGATATTTCTGGTCTGATCTATTCATTTTATATATGTAGTTATCAATGCCCGAGGGTTCGATGGTGGGTGCTTGGACAAAATCTGTGCATAATGTATGGGTTAGACGGTTAAGACGTACCTCTACTCTGTCAGAGTTGCTACAGGTGGAACTTTCTCTTTTCTGTCATATTTGTCCACACGTAAATGTTTTAAACCAAAGTATTCAACTGTTCTTGTGTCTTTTTGAATTTTTACAGGTTCTTGGTGATTTTGTCGGTGCAATCAATAATGGATGGTCATATGAAAGTGACACAGCTCTTGGGTTTGACTGTGATTTGGATGATATCATTGCAAGCTTTGCATCTATGCCCCAAACATCATCTGCGGTTGCATTGTGGTTGGTAAAGTTGGATTTTATTGTTGCCCCTCACTTAAAAAGGGTTGACCTTGAAACAACAACCGGCGCGTCTACGTAAACTAGATCAAAAGGTATGTCTTCATGCAATAAGGCTATACTTGAAACAATAAGGCTATACTTGAAACAATTGCACGTATGCTCAATGCATTGTTTCTTAGCTGTGAAAACATGAATTGAAGATGCAATATCCATTATGTATCACTGCTTCGCCACCACCGCAATGTAGATTTGCTGATGGGTGAATCAGATGGAGCTTTTTGAACATGCATTCTTGTGTTTTAAACTTTGGTAGTTGCTTAATCTCTTGTTGACATGCGTGATTAGAGTTTCCCGTTATGAATGATCATATATACGTCTCCTGTTAGTTGTGGGTCTTAAGGCGTAGCTACTGATTTGCAAAACTTAGTTGACAATATTTAGCTTTTTTGCAACTGGCTTCTATAATGGAAGTAACTTAATTTTGCCTCCTAAAGTCATCTGTTCTTGCTTATGCTCAAACAATATGATTTTATCCATTTGCGTTTCTGCCATTTCATAACATGTATATAGCTGCAGAGCAATTGTGGCCTGCATATGTGTCTTTCTAAAGGATATATCTTGATGCAGGCTGACAATTATTATAATGAAGTAATGGTATTGACTGGAATTCAGAGGAAGATCTCGAAATTGATAATTACTCGTCACCTTCCTCATTTGCAATGAGTACAACTGCAGCTGGGGTCAATCATTTTAACTTTTGGGTCAAAAAACAATTGACGTGATCATTTTACTCAATCTACAAATAATGTAATGTTACGTAGTGTATGATCTTCGTTTTAAGTTCTATTTTTAACTTAAAATGTTACCCTTTGACAAACTAACTGAAGAGAATACACGATAGCTATGTTGGTGTTGGCGGTTTTGGGGTCGGATCGGATTGAACCAGAATATCAATTTTATTGCTAGTAAATATACTTCAGTAGTATATTATTCCATATAGGTTATATAACTCACCTTTAAAATTATCATCATTAAATATATCCATAGTCGAGCAGTCGATCAGTCGAGCATTAAAGTCGAGCAGTCGAGCAGTCGATCAGTCGAGGAGTCGATCGGTCGAGCATTAAAGTAATATCTCTGTTTAGTGAAACACCATAACTACTGCCATCTTAAAAAACAAGATACACACAAAATTTAGTACTAGAAAGACTCATTTTTTTAGGATGCCTTTCAATAGTATATTATTCCATATAGGTTAACATTTAAAATTATCATCATTAAATATATCCATAGTCGAGCAGTCGATCAGTCGAGCAGTCGAGGAGTCGATCAGTAGTATATTATTCTATATAGGTTAACATTTAAAATTATCATCATTAAATATATCCATAGTCGAGCAGTCGAGCATTAAAGTCGAGCAGTCGAGGAGTCGAGCAGATGTTAACTTTAAATATACTTCAGTAGTATATTATTCCATATAGGTTATATAACTCACCTTTAAAATTATCATCATTAAATATATCCATAGTCGAGCAGTCGAGCATTAAAGTCGAGGAGTCGATCAATAGTATATTATTCTATATAGGTTAACATTTAAAATTATCATCATTAAATATATCCATAGTCGAGCAGTCGATCAGTCGATCAGTCGAGCAGTCGAGCAGTCGAGCAGTCGATCAGTCGAGCATTAAAGTCGAGCAGTCGAGGAGTCGAGCAGATGTTAACTTTAAATATACTTCAGTAGTATATTATTCCATATAGGTTATATAACTCACCTTTAAAATTATCATCATTAAATATATCCATAGTCGAGCAGTCGATCAGTCGAGCATTAAAGTCGAGGAGTCGATCAATAGTATATTATTCTATATAGGCTAACATTTAAAATTATCATCATTAAATATATCCATAGTCGAGCAGTCGATCAGTCGATCAGTCGAGCAGTCGAGCAGTCGAGGAGTCGAGCAGATGTTAACTTTAAATATACTTCAGTAGTATATTATTCCATATAGTAAATATAACTCACCTTTAAAATTATCATCATTAAATATATCCATAGTCGAGCAGTCGATCAGTCGAGCATTAAAGTCGAGCAGTCGAGGAGTCGATCAATAGTATATTATTCTATATAGGTTAACATTTAAAATTATCATCATTAAATATATCCATAGTCGAGCAGTCGAGGAGTCGATCAGTCGAGCATTAAAGTAATATCTCTGTTTAGTGAAACACCATAACTACTGTCATCTTAAAAAACAAGATACACACAAAATTTAGTACTAGAAAGACTCATTTTTTTAGGATGCCTTTCAATAGTATATTATTCCATATAGGTTAACATTTAAAATTATCATCATTAAATATATCCATAGTCGAGCAGTCGATCAGTCGAGCATTAAAGTCGAGTAGTCGAGGAGTCGAGCAGTTGAGGAGTCGAGCAGATGTTAACTTTAAATATACGTGAGTAGTATACTATTCCATATAGGTTATCACATTTAAAATTATCATCATTAAATATATTCATAGTCGAGCAGTCGATCAGTCGAGCATTAAAGTCTAGCAGTCGAGGAGTCAAGCAGTTGAGGAGTCGAGCAGTTGAACATTCGAGACCACCAGTCGAGCAGTCAACTCAACACATATTTTGACAGGTTTCCTATGCTCGACTGCTCGACTGCTAGTTGGGGAGATGGATATAATAAATGTGATGGTAGATGTTAACTTTAAATATTACGAGTAATTAATATAGTGTTGGTGGTTTTAATAAATCCTATAATAAATCAAAAGATTTTGTACGCCCCCGGTCTTACATTTCCAAAGCAAAAAAGTACGCCCCCGGTCGAGCAGTTGCAAGTCGAGCACCGTCAGTTGAGCACCGTCGAGCATCGTCACATATTTAGTTTGGGGCGACTATAAAATATAAAAATGTTTTTGTGGGAATTCCATAGGTTATTAAGTTGTATTTATAGTTATCATCTACACCAAAGTTTTTAATGTAACATCTTCCCTTAACATTTATCAAAAAAAGAATATGTAGAGTCGCATAATTTCATTTATGAAGCTGTGAGATATACATAGATTTATGGAGAATAACAAATAATGATAAGCAGTATTGCTTGAAGCGACGGCTTCAAATGATTTGTGGATTTGGCATTCGTTTTTTGTCCTCCCGGTTCAAACAACGATATCAATGTTTTGAATCAGTCTCCATTGTATGTTACGGAGCAAAATGAACGGCACCAAATCAGTCTCCCTGTGACTAATATCCTAAAAGACGAATTAAAAAACACATCCAACTAACCAAAAATCTACACCAGTCAAATTAGTTTCAAGAAACATAAGCTATACTTCTTGAAATATATCAATGCACTACCTTTTTACAGCAGGATACATGTTTTACATATATGCTAATTCTAACCTCTACTACTTAAGTTAATTGACATTAGCACAACCTTTGTGCAGAAAATGTACTAGTTCTCACACTGTAAACACACTTAGGCCTTTGTTTTACTACCAAGTGTCGCACATACTGAGCCAAGCTCTATGTATTTATTCTGTCAGTAAAATGTATGTCAATCTTTTTTGCTAACACAGGGCCGATCAAAAGTCCATTCCGCCCATTCCACCCATGCCGCCGCCCATTCCTGGAGTTGCTTCACTAGCCGGTTTTGGGAGTTCAGTCACAATAGATTCAGTAGTCGTCATCAAAGAAGACACACTACACACAGAAACAAAAAACAGGAATTAAAGGGATATCAGTTCGAAGTGTCTTTAGATATACAACAAAAAATCAACCAACCGCAGTTGCTTCAACTAACCTTGCTGCATCGACCAAGGCTGTCCTTATCACCTTCAACGGGTCAATGATACCATTTTTCACCATGTCGTCATATTCACCTGTTTATCAAGAAACTTTAATTTGCCAATTCCTATTCGATTAATAACAAATATCCCCTAATAAACCGGGTCAACTTGGATAATATTTCATGCATAACGGGTCGAATTGATTAAATAAGAAACAGGTTGGAAATCGCCCATTTTAACACGTTACCCACCCTGCCCAGTTTCTAATTCTACATCTGCTTATGCATATAACAAAAATATTGGCACAAACCTTTGGCGGCATCATATCCAAGATCCGGGTCATCTTGCTCTAAAAGCTTACCAACCAAACCGAACCTTCCACTCCAGCGTAAGATGCTATTGTATGAACCGGCATCTGCAATTAGTCGAGCAAAGCATGAGCTTACATACCAATCACCATATTAACATTTATGTGCCAGTAAAATGTGTCTTCTTTAAAAAACATAAAGTTGTGACCTTTAGTGCATTCTGAATAATCTGAACCCCGATTTTCTGATCGAAGTTGGCTGTTTGCAATTTGTCCAACTCTTTAGATGCATAGAGAAGAGCAACACCACCACCTGCATTGAAGAAAATTTAGTTTACCTGTTCACACCGTTCTTCTATCGACTTCTTATCACAGGCGCCATCAAGCACAACTGTGTCATCTTTCGATACAGTAACCTACAACAAGAACACTCATTATACACCCAGAAACGAATATCAAGTCACTATTTGTTATTAATGCTTGATGTCATGTGACAAACCTTTTTACACGATCCCAGCATTTCCAACTCCACGTTGTCAAGGTTCATACCAAGTTCTTCTGTTATAACCTGAAGGTCAAACATAAGGCCCATGGTAAAGGATCTACCGACTGACACACAATCATAGATGGCAATCTCGACACATATACCTAAAATGGGTCAACTTTTGGTCATATGTTATCACAATATTGATACTTAGTTAACTATAGACAGGGTCAGACAAGGTCAAGAGTGTACTTCATATGCTTACCACCTCCTAAATCACTTTATTCAAAAAAATCTACATTAATAGTATGACGAAATAGTTTTTAAAACAAGTTGAATACATTAATTATCTATAAGATTTTACTAAAAATGACCATTGGAGTACTCGATCGTATTGAAAAATTACCCTTTTTAGACCGTCACGCAACTCTATCTGTATTCAAGAATAACCCGATTTATGCCATTAAAACTAGAAAACATCAAAAACTCACCTGGCCTCCGGTGAGAGTGGCAAGAACTTGGAGGTTGGCCTTTCTGTTTTCACCAAACCCAGGTGCTTTTATGGCACAAACCTAAGCAGAAAACAGCATGTTTCGTAAGCTAACATATAAGGCTGTTACAGAGAGAAGTACCTAAGCATTAATAGAAACAATTAAAACCTTAATGCCGGCACGGAGCTTGTTCAGAATTAAGGTAGCCAACGCTTCACTTTCCACATCTTCAGCAACGATTAATAGAGGCCTTTGTTTCTGAATTAGAATAAAAAACAATAGGTAATATACATTCACCACACATCCAAAATGACCGCATAACTAAAACTAAAAATGGAATAAAACTTCAGCTCATTAAGGACTCTACCTTCAGTGCCAGCTCCAACACTTTGATCACGGAATTAATGTTTGAAATCTTCTTCTCGTAGATTAGAACAATAGGGCCATCCAGTTCCTGTGAATCATCAAAAAGTTAAACCATTCAACATACATACAAGTTTGAATAGATCCATATAACACAATTAGTAGACTAATAAGCATTTTGACTTACACATTTTTGATTTTGGTGTTCGTGATAAAATGTGGAGATATATATCCCCTGTCTAACTTCATTCCCTCAACAACTTCTAGTTCATTATACAACGTCTTTCCATCCTACATCCGTTCATAGAGCTTAGCAAATTATCCGATATTTATGATCATAATGATAAGACTAAGAGTAACGTAAAAGCAAGCTTACTTGAATAGTGATGACACCCTCTTTCCCAACTCTTTCCATAGCCTTAGCAATTAGTTCGCCGATTTCACGTTCTCCGTTTGCGGAAATTGTACCCACCTGTTATTTATATTACTACAATATACTGCATTTAGCCTCCCATAAAAAAAAATTAATTTATATAAAATCAATTAAATGTTACTCCGTATATATTAACCTGTGTGATCTCCTCAGATGTGCTCATCATTCAGGCTCTACTTTTCAAGTTAGTTACAACCGAATCAACAGCCATCATAATACCGCGTCTGAGGTCCATTGCATTCATACCAGCTGCAACCGACTTGCAACCCTCTGAAAATATAGCGCGTGTAAGAACTGTTGCGCAAGTTGTACCTGAGACAATAAAAAGCAAAAAGCCCATCAAAACAACGTTACAAGATATTACTAAAAGATACACAAATGAATCACGGAGTGAACATTACCGTCACCAGCCACATCATTTGTAGCGTTAGCAACCTGTTTCACAAGACTCGCGCCAACATTCTTCACCTTATCATTGAATTCAACGGCTTTTGCAACCGTAACACCGTCTTTCGTTACTTTTGGTGCTCCGTAACTTTGTTCAATCACCACATTACGCCCCTATAACATCATCACCGAATAGCATAAATTTCTCAACCTTTAATTTACACGGGTGTTCATTTTAGCTTATTCACAGGCTTGTTATCTTATTTAATGCTCATTTCTCATAATCCCATTTTTCAGCATTTCTGCGACTTACGAGTATGAGCTTATTATGTCGTAAAAACCATAAAATAAGATCATATGCTATAATATAAACCGAATAATATGCGCTTATGAAAAATAAGCCAATCAAATACTCTCAAAGACCTACATTTTCAATTTTAAAAACTAAAAAACAAACAAGCATACAAACACCTACTTACACCAATCAAAATCAAATCTTTTAAACAACGGTAAATTAAAAAATTATCTACCTTCGGGCCCATGGTAACTTTAACAGCATCAGCAAGCTCTTCAACGCCTCTAAGCATTAACGCCCTAGCATCAACTCCAAATCTAATATCTTTTGCAGCATAGTTTCTGCTTATATTCAACCTACTTCCAATCTGTTTTTTTTAACACATAAACATCAACATACATACATATATAAGTTATAACATATAAACACATAGTGGATCAAATAATGTACCTGTCGGGTTGTCTTAGTTCAATTCTGCAAATAACAACAAACAGTAAAAAAGTCAAAAATTGATCAGTAAAATGAAATGAAATGGGTAGTTGCATTCTCTTTGATGGTGTTCTTCGATTGGTGATGACTAGATGTGATGAGTGTTTAATCAGTTTGGGATGATACCAGTCTGATGTTGAAAAGAGGAAGGGGAAGGTGGTGATGGCGGCGGCGTGGTGGCAGTGGCGGTGGGTGGCGCGTGGGTGGTGTTGCGGTGGGAGTCACGAGCTAAAACGCTCTAGAAACGAAGAGGGTGCACCGATCTATCGATTTGGCTAGAAAAATAGCTCGCCTGAAAATTTTTCGGTGGCCGGAAGTGGCGGTGGCCGGCGATGGGGGAAAAGAGAGAGAAGTAAGTTAGTGACATGTGGCTATTTATACATGGGTTTAAGGGTATATTTGTCATTTAACCTAAAACCTTCTAACTACCTATTGTACTTGCTAAGACAAGTGTCAAAACCTTAATGGGGTCGAGCAGTCGAGCGTGGACAAAATGGGAAGAAGAAGTAGTTTTTGGCTTCCTCTTGAAATAGGGGAATGTTTTTGGCCTATTTTTGTCATTATCTCTATAAAATATAAACCATGATAAACTTCACTTACACTAACTGCTGCTACGAAACATGTCTCAACCTTAACTGCCAAAATTGTAAACCACAAAACTAATCAATTAACTAATATAAAATATAAACCAAACAAATAATTACCAACTAGCAGTTTGATTTAGTACGTAATTACAAAATTGCAGTGACTAGTCCAATATATTAATCGGCAACGATCAAACAATATTTCAACCTATAAACAAATAACCACACAATTACGCTAAAAAAAACAGTCACATCAAATCAAATTAAATCATTTACATAAACAATCAACTGACCAAAATTGACTGATCAGAATCCGAGCAAAACTGGAGTAATCTCTTAAGCCGCCGTTAAATTCGATAAATTACAACCTGCAACAAATCAATATCATCAAATTATACATCGAGTATAATCAGGTCACATACATAAAAAAGATGTAAGCAAAAACACATTAATCCTTTTTATCAACCAGTGAAACAAGGGTGGATTGTGCTTGTGATGATTTGATTAGTAGGACTTGTATAGAATGATGATGTGATGATAAAGAATTAAAGATGAGATCAGATTTGATATTGTTCTTGACAAGAGAGAGGAAGTATAAGATGGGGGCGGAAAATTATGTTAGGGTTAGGAACTTAGGATTTTAGAACATATATATATATCATATGATAACAGGTCATAAACAGGTCATAACAGGTTAACAGGTTAACAGGTGTCTGACCTGTTAAGACACGAATATTAACAGGTCTTAACAGGTCTGACCTGTTAAGACACGAAACCTGTTAAGGTTAAGACACGAACCTGTTAAGAACAGGTCGTGTCGTGTCGTGTTAACAGGTTTTCGTGTCAAAATTGCCGGCCCTAACGGATGTATTAGAAACTGTATGTATGGGTAGACGAAGTTATGCAGGTAGTTATGCAGGTATAATTTATACAGAACTGAAGTTCATATGCTGGGTGTTTAATTCTAGCATTCATGGTTCTTTTGGTTCGTATTCTTGGAGGTGTAAATCATTCAGCCATTTTGTATTATGTAACCCCTATTAACTGATTCGTGTATTTATACGATAGGCCTATTTACTGATTTGTAAATTTATATGATAAAATATTATTTGGGTATATATTTTAGTGAATTATTTTCAAGCTTAAGCATGTTGCACCATACAAATTTTAATGCACATTTACTCTTCCACATTAAATATACCAAAAGTGAATGTTTATATATATAAGACTAGATAAAATCAATTTACAATGACTGAAGTGAAAAACGATTTTTTTTTATTTTGCATTAGTCATCATGTTCCAATAGACCTTTATTGCTGACTGCTAGTCTGACATAATATTGTGACATGATATTGGTGATACTTCCTTATTTTGTCTCGCGTAAGACCACTCACATCGGTTGAGTTAAACCGACGTTAAGATGCAAGTTTTGGTCATTTAATGCGCGTTACTAGGCGTTAACTGTTGTGAGCTTGCCAAGTTAACGCAGCGTTATACCCTTAACGCTGCGTTAAGGGTAGAATGTGTAAAAAAAAAAAAAAAAAAAATCATTTTTGCCCCCTTAAACCACTACTGCATGCGCATGTGAGAAGTTTCAAAAATTACAAATCTGGTCCTTGTGTTTAACGGCTAGTTTTGTAAAAAAAAAAAAAAAAAAAATCAAAACTAATTTCACTCCTATAAATACCCATTTCACACCACATTTTTTTCACACTTCCACAAATCAATACACTACATCTTACACTATCTTCTTCAACCTTCCACTAAAAAAAAACGTTTTTGATTCACAATGGATCCGAATGAAGCTAACAACTTTTCAAGTGACGAAGACGACATTCAGTGGATGGCATCCGTGTACGAACAAGTTGTGCATATGGAACAACAAGAAGCCGCTGGACCTTCGATTGCACGTGGGCATATCTTTCGTGAACGTGAGCTTGCTGATCAACGTTTGCGTGCCGACTATTTCGATGAAGACTGTAAGTATCCGGGACGGGTTTTTCGAAGAAGATTTCGTATGAGCCGGCGACTATTTCTACAAATAGTCGAAGGTATTCAATATTATACCTCTGGTATTGTTCCTGATCATTTTAAGTATTTTACGGAAGCAGAAGATTGTACTGGTCGAAAAAGTATAAGTATTCTTTTGAAGTGTACATCTGTTGTACGCCAATTGGCGTACGGCACGTCACCCGATGCGTTTGATGAGTATTTGCAAATGGGTGCGACTACAGCATTGAAGTGTTTTTATAATTTTAACAAGTGCGTTATTGATTTGTTTATGCCGGAGTATTTAAGAAAACCAACGTGGACCGACATTCAAACTATTTACGAAAGACATGAGTCGGCCCATGGTTTTCCTGGAATGCTTGGTAGCATTGATTGCATGCATTGGGAGTGGAAAAATTGTCCAGTTTCTTGGCAAGGGCAATTTGGTAGGGGTGATAAAAAATACCCAACTATAATGCTTGAAGCAGTTGCTTCACAAGATTTATGGATTTGGCATGCATTTTTTGGGATGGCGGGGGCGAACAACAATATTAATGTTTTGGATAACTCACCGTTATTCGACGACCTTCTTAATGACGCCGCCCCTGCAGCACCTTATATGATAAATGGAAGGAGATATGAAAAGGGCTATTACTTAGCCGACGGTATTTACCCACAGTGGGCTACGTTTGTCAAATCCTTCTCGGCAACAACTGACGCGAAACATGCTTACTTTAAAAAGAAACAAGAAAGTGCACGAAAGGATGTCGAACGTGCTTTTGGTGTGCTTCAGGGACGTTGGGGTATACTACGACAACCGGCACGTCAATTGGAACTTGCAAGGATAAAGAGAATCATGTATTGTTGCATTATTTTGCATAACATGATTATAAAAGATAAAAATTTTGCAATACGTGATTTTAACGACATGTGGGTGGATCCGTCACCACGTCTGAGGCAAAATTCGTGGGTCGACAGATACGATGGCCAACGTCGAAGGGCAAGAGAAATTCGCGACAGAGACACACATACTCGACTCCAACGAGACTTTATGGATCATGTTTGGCAGAAGCACCTTCAACATCAAGAAGATGATGAATAAATATTTAATTCGTTATCATGTTATGTTTTTTAAATCTCGTTGTAATTTTTTTTTTAAGTATGTTATGTTTTAATGTTGTGTTATGTTTGAATGTAATGTTATGTTTTAATAAAGGGTAAACGCCATAGAATAACAACTTACTTTCTCTAATTTGCCGAGTTGAAACACATATTTTTTTTTGTACCATACTTACCAACGTACTTTTAAATTTTGTTCCGACTTCACCAATATAACCATTTTATATTAAAGTAATCACTGAAATGACTATAATACCCCTGTCTTCTTCAACAAGCATATTGGTGAGGTCGGAACAAAATTTAAAAGTACGTTGGTAAGTAAAGTAATAAAAAAAGTATATTGGTGTAGTCGGAACAAAATTTAAAAGTACGTTGGTAAGTATGGTACAAAAAAAAGTATGTGTTTCAACTCGGCAAATTAGAGAAAGTAAGTTGTTATTCTATGGCGTTTACCCTTTAATAAATGTTATGTTTTTAGAAAAATGAAGTAATTTATAAGTTAGGGGTTGAATTTGAAAATTTATGTGTAAAGTTGAGTTAAGGTGTTTTAAAGTTGAGTTATTGTTATGTGGGTTAAAGCTGAGTTAAGTTAAAGGGTGAAAAAGCTGACGTGGCATGCCTTAAAATTTAAGGCTGAGTTAACTGTTGTGAGTGGCCTAAGAGCATGTCATTTACTGAGACCTACTAACCTAGCTGGGCTATCCCTCTTTATACATAGATACGGAGTGTATATTTATGAAGATGGTAAAGTGTCAGTCATGAGTAAGCTAGCTAGCTAGCTAGTTTCGTGTATAATGCAATAAGTGCGAGCAAGTTTATGTGAAAAATCTTTTGACATCTTATATTTATTCCGAATAATGAATGTAAGAAACTTGTATACGGTTATAATTAAGTGCAACGAAATTGATTACATAGCTCAATGTGAAATAACACACATAAATTATCAGTAACGTTAAACTTTTAAATACGAGTAAAGTTGTTTATGGGACGTTTAATTTTTTAAGTTCACGTTTACATCTTTATGCATTCATTCTACTTGAAACTTCATCGCCCAACTTTTGGTAGCAGGTGACATAGTTAGAAATTTTAATAAAGTAGTGGAAATGAACAATTTAAACTCAAGCCTCATATGTGTGTATATACGATAAAAATGCATGAAATTTTGTGATCCCTCGTCAAGCGGTGACTCTATGCAATCGCACCGCCTGCACTCCTCTAAAGACGGCCCTGAAAGTATCGATGGGTACATCATTTGGAACCATGACCATCTTGGAGATCAATGTCTTTACCATGACTCCTCCCAACTTTCGTATCGTTGTTATGCTCGAAGCATCATTTTGTTATACGTCCTTTAACTTTGTGGTGGACGTATCAACATGTATACTTGCTTTGGCTAACATAACTCATGATCAAGTCTTTTGTCTTATATAAATCTTACCAAAGTATACAACTGATCTCGCATATTAAAATTTTGCATAACAAGAATGAATCACTACTTTTAAACCAAAAAAATGCATATTAGAACATAAATCAAACCTTTGTTCCAACTGTGTATAATGTTTGAAGCCAATTCTATAATATAAAGTTAAAAATTACATCACATTATCTTAATTACCTTAAGGCCTCTATTATAGGAACCCCTTATTATGTGAGGGCCACCTACTTTTGGTGAAATGTATAACCCGACAAAGCAGCAGGGCAAAAAGTCAACACCTCCCCTAAGGGGTTAAGATAAGATGGGCCTTACCTTAAGGGTGGTGGCAGTGGTTGGCGGTTTGCCAAACGGTATCACCATACCGGCGGTGAACACCATTGCCACCCCACCGGTATGGTTGGGAGGTATCCTTGGGCGGCATCCAATGCTTCAACGGTATGATTTATTAATTGGAACGTTTGAAACAAAAGTAACCGTTTACTATATATACTAAACTAACACATACATATTTAACACAAACAATACAATTCACATATTTAACCAATTCACATATTTTTACAATGGTTTCATCCTCTTCTTCTTCGTCCGACTCAATATTTATTCTCGACGAATCATCCGAACTATTGCCATCCGGTAGCACCCTACAAACCTTATTAGCCGTGTACGATTCAATTGACGACACGGCAAGCTCTACCGAAACTCGAGAGTATATAACCCGTTTTCGTGAAGAAGCTTTACAAACCCTTATGAATGACTATTTCGTTGAACGTCCAAAGTTTTCCGACAATACTTTTCGTGATAGGTTTCGTATGAATAAAAGCTTGTTTTTAAGAGTTGTTGGTGATGTTGAAGCGAATTTCGAATGGTTTCAAGAGGGCCTAGATGCGAGGGGAAAAAAAAGTTTCACGGCGTTACAAAAATGCACATCGGCCATTCGGCAACTCGCAACGGGTGAACCTCCAGATAGATTTGATGACTATTTAAACATGGCACGCCGAACGTCAGGTTATTAATTTTTTTAAAGTTATCGTTATTAATTTTTTTTAAAGTTATGTTTATAGGAGAATGCCTTGATAAATTTTGCCAAGCGATTATTCAATTATATGGTTCAGAGTTCTTACGTAGGCCGACTTCCACTGACATTGCACGCTTATACGAGTTCCATGAAGATAAACATCACATTCCTGGAATGCTTGGTAGCATTGATTGTACACATTTCACATGGCGTAATTGTCCTAGACATTTGAAAGGTCAATATAAGCGAGGTGATCATCAATACCCAACTATTATGCTTGAAGCCGTCGCTTCATACGATATGTGGATTTGGCATTCGTTTTTTGGTCCTCCCGGTGCAAACAACGATGTCAATGTTTTGAATCAGTCACCATTGTATCTTACGGCGCAAAATGGAACGGCGCCAAATAGTTCATTTCATGTAAATGGACGGTTTTAGAAACGTGGATATTATCTTACCGATGGAATCTATCCTACGTATTCAACGTTTGTTAAAGCATATAAGTATCCGGTTGAACAGAAGGAAAAGAGATTCAAGAAGCTACAAGAGTCTGCAAGAAAAGATGTCGAGCGAGCTTTTGGTCGTCTTAAAGCAAAATGGATGATTCTCGCTCGTCCTCTCCGGGCTATGTCGGTTGAAAAGATTCGACAACTCGTTTATACATGTATCATATTTCACAATATGATATTAAAAGACGACGGAGTTGCAATATCTGATGTTCATGTAATGATCCGCCGGTCGCGCCAGTTTATGACGATAGTGTATTACAGGAGTTACTCGACGAACAAATCCATTACCGTCTCCTATATGATCTTACGGACCACGTAGAGGCTCAAAACTTAACATTTCTGGATGACTAGTTATTTCCTTTTTTTTAAGAATAATGTAATTTTCTTTTAATTATGTTTTTTTTTAAGTATTATGTAATTTTCTTTTAGTTATTAATGAAATATTATGTTTTTATTAAATTGTTTAATATAATTTATGAAAATAAAAAATAAAAATTAGTTGGGAGGTATGAAAAAGGCATGGTTGCCATTAAAAAATGGTTGGGAGGTATGAAAAAAATATGAATAAGGTGGAATGATATTATTGGTGAGTTAGGGAGATGTGAGGTTTTTTCAGTGACATGACTGGCACCACCCTAAATATAGCAAAACTTGTGTTATTGTGTACCTACCATTTTCAACAAGTGACCTTCTCGTGGGTATATAAAACGTGTATATTTTGTTTGGTGGTTCAATAACGTAATCATTGCATACCACTATACAAACAATGATGCATTAACGTCAGTACAGCTTGTAGCATTCAATTTTTGTACCTTCGGTCTTTGGTCACTGAATTACTACAATTAATTTTGGGTTGTGTTATCCTAACACCCCTTATAGTCAACTGTACAAATCCATGAAATAGACAATACAACATTCTAATCCATGCAATGATTGCATACGCCCCTTAAGGGGGTGGCAATGGTGATGCAAAAAAAATGTGGCCAACACATTTTTAACCAATCAAATGCCAACAATACATTTCATAATTCACCATGACTTTTCTTCATTTTTTAGTGACAATGTATGATGCAAAAAAAAATTCAAATTATATTATTTTATTTATTTTATTCTTAATTATATTAAACAAACTAAAGAAAAACATTAAATTTTATTAATAATTCAAATAAAAGTACAATGCTTATGAAAAAAAACAACATAATAATATCTAAAAATTGCAAGGCCATCCATATTTCGCCGCGTACTCACGTTTTGTGGCAATAGCAATTTCTCGCATAGCCGGATTAACTATTTGATCGTGGGGGTTGTTGAAGAACTTCATCGCTCGTAAAAAAGATCCTTTTCTTCAACACCTTTGAGTTGTGCGGACATCAACTTTTCGGCCAACTCATCCTTTGCACGTTTTTTCTCCACCGCCTCATCCATTAATTGTGATTGAACGGTTTGATGAACGGGTTGTGATCGTGAACCCCGTCCACGACCTTTGGATGATTTTGAAACACGTTTTGATTGATTTGGATCCATTCTTTTTATATGAAAAAAAGAGTTGGAAGAGAGGATTAGTGGAATAATTAGTAATTTTTAATTGAATGTGTGAAGAGATTAGTGGAATAATTAGTAATATTTAAAGGGATTTTTTTTTTTTTTTTTTTTTTGAAATAAGCCACAAACCGTCGAATCATTAAATGGCCAACGTTCGAATCATTAAATGGGAGCCTCATACCGAATCGGTATCACATACCGATATTCATGCCGATTTCTCCATGCCGCAACACTGGTTTTCGTTGATGCCGAGCGGCATCGTATGCCGAGGGTCCATGCCGAACGGGTTGCCAGTCCCCTTATAGGGGGTGTCAGGATAACATGCCCCTAGTACAATACCTTAGGTGAAAGCATAGTGGTAAAAAAAAGAAGGGCAAATTCTTTGAAAAAGAATCATATTTGTCTAAAATGTGAATTTCGCGTACCGAATTAAATTTTTTTATTTTTTGAGCGTCCAACTCGACTATTTTATCTTTTTTAAGGATTATAACCATTTTACCCTTCCGAGTTACATAAATGGTCTTTGTGGGATTGCGAAAATTGCATCCACCGTCCTTACGCTAAATTACATAAATGGTACATGTCGTTTGGAGAAAATTGCGTCCAACGTCCCTATTTTTTTTCCAATTTTTCTCAAATTTTTTTTTTAAAAAAAAAAATTCGATTTTTTTCTGAAATGTTTTTTAGAAATTATTTTTTTTATAAAAACTTTTTTTTTAGAATTTTTTTCGAAAAAAAATTTTTTAAAAATAATTTCGAAAAAAAATTATTTCAGAAAGATCAACAATTTGAGATATCCGAAATTAGTGAAATATATATTTGTCCGCGAATAAATTTACAACGGACATGGATTGAGCGATGCGATGTGCAACGAAAGAAGGGGAGGGAACTACGCGATAAACACGTACACGGAGTGATTCAACGAAATCTCATCGATCATGTTTAACAACAACATCAATGGGAAGAATTTCAATAACAGCAACAGCAACAACATAATTAGTTTCTTTATAATTTGATGTATTCCTTAAGTTGCGTATATTTTTTTATCATTTTTTTTTTCTTCGTATCGTTAGTTTATGTTTCTTATGTGTTTTAATATGTTGTAATGTATTTTTATTTTTAATGAAATGAATTTAGTTTATTTGGATATTTGAATAAAAGAAATAAAAATCAATGGTGGTGGGCCCAAATAAGTAAGCTGTGATATGTTATTAGAAAGGAGGTTATAAAGGGAGGTATGTCATGGTGACGTGACCTCCCATGAGACCCGAATGAAAAGCTTTGACTTGACATTACACCTATTGCTCTTAGACCACATAAAACGGTCAAGTTTAAGGTAAGTTAAGCCCACGTTAAAGGCATTTTTTGCACTTTAACATTGCGTTATCCCTTGTGAGTTCCCCACATTAACGCAGCGTTAAGGGCTGCGTTACCCCCTTAACGCTGCGTTAAGGGTACTGTTCATAAAATATATATATATTATATAAATAATAAAAAATAAAAAAAATCACTTTGGGTAGTTTGTGTAAAAATATTTGACATAAAGGTGAGTTAAGGTGTGTTAAAGCTGAGTTATTGTTGTGTGGGTTAAAGCTGAATTAAGTTAAGGTGTGTAAAAACTGACGTGGCATGCCTTAAAATTTAAGACAGAGTTAACTGTTGTGAGTGGCCTAAGTGCAATTTTGGGCGTTAGTTATTCAAACATTTGTTATTCTAAACGGTCTCGTTTGAACTACTTCGCTAATCAATTCAAGATTGTATGGTTTAATAAAAAAAGGGAAAATAAAAAAAATAGCAATGTAAATCTGTTATGGTGTAGGTGTATTCGCGATCCAATCAATTCTTGCGTAAACTTGTAAATCTAACAACTTGCTACTCTTTTATGCTTATACGATATATTGATATATGTCGCTCAAGAAAAAGTACGGATTGTATTTCCATTTAAGTTTTAATGACTATATAACTAAGTCACACACAATTAACGTTAAATTTATAATAACAAAGGTCTATCTAGCTAACTGGGTGAGATACAATGGCGAGGGAAATAATGAACAAAGTAATCAATTGATTGAGTTATTACTATGTTAATGTCTTATTTGGTTTACACGTTTAAATGAAATAAATCATTCACACATGTAATTTACATAGTAGGGTTGGATCAGTTAGAAAACTCATTGCCTCTCAACCTAGAGGTCAAGGGTTCGATCCTCACTCTTTACAAAAAGACTGGAGGTTCTTTTCTACCTTAAGTAGAACCGGAAGCAGTCTCTCTACCTTAGGTAGGGGTAAGACTGTCCACATTTCAACCTCCCCATATGCCGTGTATACATTGTGGAATACGGTAGGGGTAAGACTGTCTACATTTCAACCTCCCCATATACTATGTATACATCATGAAATACGGTATTGGGAGTTACTCTATTCACACATGTAATTTGATACTTGTAATGGACGTGACACATGAGAGAAATAAATGGAAAATGACATAGATGTAAAGGGTGACCATATAATGAAAATAGCAGTGACACAGACGTAACGGAATAAATCATCCCCTATACACCATGAAGACATGTCGTCGGCACAATTAAAAAGTACACAAAAAGCCAGATCTGGTCAACACTTAGAAACATATATCGATCTATCTCAATTATTCGATCTCTCTCGCCGGCGAACCACTGCAAACCACCACCACTAGCATCTCCACACCACCATTACACCACCACTACTCCACCACTGCAAACCATAGCAAACCACCACATGAGCACCATTGTGCACTTCTTCCCCACTTCTTCCGTTTAATTCTTCCTCAACCCCTCCTTTGTTTAATTCTTCCTTTTCTTCTTCCCAACTTCTTCTTCTTCCCCACCGAGAAGGTATTTTTAATTTTGCTGTTTTTTTATATTTTTTTTTAATTTATGTAATTTAAGTGTTAATTAATGTTGCAATTGTTAGGTTTTTTATGTTGTTTTATGTCTTCTTTTTTTTTTTTTTTTTTTTTTAACAGCCGAGAGCTAGAGTGAGCCGAGAGCGAGAGTCGAGAGCTGAGACAAGCCGAGACATAGGTAATGTGGTCTCTTTTTATTTATTTTTTTAACTTTTGGTATCCCGACGACGTCGTCGTCAAAAGTTTTAGCTCTTGTTTTAAGCAACCGGTATAAATGTGCTCTCTTTTTATATAGCCCAAGCCCGAGACCGAAGCCCGAGACAACAACCCGAGACCACAGCCCGACACGACAAACAGTATGTTGTTATTTCACGAGTAATTAGCAATTTGAATATGATATGTTTGCGGATTGATTAAGTAGTTGAGTAATAATATGTGCAATGTAAAGCTTAGGTTTTTAGATGTGGTTTCGGAGGAAAAATCTGTTTGATCTAATTTGGCACAAATAAGCTGTTATGCAAAAGCTCTAATGAGTCGTGTCAAAACGAGGCGACTTGGTCATTGACTCTTAAATGTTAAGTTGGATATGCTTATTTCATTTTTAGTGCTTGCTAGAAACAAATTGTGTATGCGTTTGGTTAATATTTGAATAACATTTGATTGTTATACTTTTGTGAATGTTTTAGGATTTTAGTGATTAATTTCGGAAATTCCCCGTCCGAAGTTAATCATCCTATAGAAAACCCGTCTGGAATTAATTTATTAGAAATTAATTTCGAAAAGTCCACTATTTGGGACTGCTTTTTGAATGTTTTGTCTCATTTACGATATGGATGTGTATAACTGATTTACTATTTGAGATGATTTTGACAGTGTTTCTCCTTTACTCCTACGAATATGTCTTTAATGCACATATTTGGGGAGTTGAGGGGAAATGAAATTTTCTCAAATAGTAAATCAGTTATACGCATTCATATATGAGACGAATCATTCAAAGAGTGGGTTAGGACTGCCTTCCATAGTTGCACTACACGGACGGATCCCTCAATTTGGATCCGTCCCATCCGTGGCTTGTTGAGGCAGTTGGCCTATAAATAGCAAGCCACACATTCATATTTTCTCATCACTCATAAGCATAAACAACATCATCCATTCTTTCATTCATTACTAACCCATTCATATTTCATATTTCATTCTTAGTGATCTTTCTTTTGTAGCAAAGAGATCAAAGCATCACAAGCTTCAACAAAGCGTTGCAAGACTTGTTAGATTAGTCATAGTGTGAATTTTTTGTTTTTCACACATCATTGTTTGTACCAAACGATCATATACCTCTGTAGTGATCGGTTAGTATTTTAGTCCTCAAAATACATAGAGTATCGGGAGTGGTTGTGCCCTTGTAAAAGAACTCGGTATTTAGCTTTGTACCGGAAAAAGTGTAAGCGACGGTTGTAAAGGTTTTCTCCGCCGAGAAGGGAGCTTGTTTCTTAGTGAAGAAAAATTCTCGAGTTAGAGGCTTGATGAGTGGAGTAGAGCAAGGAAGAGATTCCTTGTAGACCGAACCACTATAAACATTTGTGTTGTGGTTTGATCGTTTCTTTCTTTACTTGCATGTTATATATTGTTTATTATTTGCATCAGTTGAAATAACGTTAAGTATTCAAAGCAAAAGAATTTTTAAAACGGTAAAACTATTCAACCCCCCTTCTAGTTTTCCACAACAAGATTTAGGTATTACTATGTGTACAAAAGATACAAAAGAATGAACCTAAGACTTGTATATATACTAAGTGAAACTTAGAGAGCAAGTTGGATAAGGAATAGGTTACCCCATCCCTTAGCCGATCGGTTATAGCCCAAGGAGGGTATCCGGATCCTTCTTGACTTCCAATTTACACTCTAGTCCTTTCCTTTTATTATTTAACGGTCTTTAGTCAATTGTCCATTAGTTACTAACGGTCATTATACGTTTTGTGTAATTAATAATTATATATAAAATTTTATATTTAATTGTTATTCATTTACTTTTCATATGTAAAGTGTACAATCCCGTGATCTCAAGTTCGATCCTAACACACATCTACTAATTTATGTCCAAAAAATTAACAGCTCCCACTTGGACATATTTTAATAGTGTGATCACATCGGTTAGCGTCTAGCAACACTTCGATGCCTCTAGTACAACTCGAGTAAGGTCTCCTGGAAAAACCTTTAATGATTCATCATTATTATTATCCTTTTGTTACTAATACCGTGTTAAATAAAGATATGGATTTAAGTCATTCTTTATTCAACTATTCTGTTTCTCGTTGTTTGTGATTGATCAAGATTACCAAATCTTCTGAACATATTCAGGGGAGATCTTGGGCGTAGCCACGCAAACATCTTGTCAACCCTACAAGCAAAACCTATGAAGTTTGTAACAATTCTGAAAACAATCCTTATGACTACCAGTTACGTATAGCGTTAAATTGTTCCACAGAAATGTACTACATTCATGACAGTTATCTGGTATCTCAAGTCTGAGGATAACTATTCATGATTTACTTAATAACAATATCCATAAAGTAAAATCATGTAGTTTGGGATAAGTCCTATATTCAATTCATTGAATATCATGTGAATTTGGTATGTCAACGCATCAATATACTTTCAAGTATATTATACCAAAACTCATATTTGTCTTAGTTTAATGATATTCCCATATCATTAATTGACAATGGACGATTTAGAATAACTAATTTATTAAAGGATTTAAACATCAAAATATAGGACAACAATATTAAAGAATGAAAAATAAACATAACAAATACTTTATTTCCTTAAAAATAATAAATGTTTACAATGCCCTTTATCCAAATACTAAGCACAGTTATGCATGAAACTACTAGCTAAACGAAGTCCAATGCCATTGGCATGTTCAGTAAGCTTTTCTTTAGGTAAAGCCTTAGTGAAAGGATCAGCTAAGTTGTCATCTGTGTGAACTTTCAAGAGATTAATCTCTCCTATGCTGACTTGTTGTCGAACATAGTGATATTTCCGTAGAAAATGTCTGGTGCCCTTCATGACTCTAGGTTCATTGGCAAATATGATTGCAGCAGAATTGTCGCAATACATATTAATAGGCGATTCAATTGAAGGCATAACACCAAGCCCTGAAATGAATTTCCTAATCCAAACAGCCTCCATAGCAGCGTCTGAAGCAGCTATGTATTCAGCTTCTGTCGCAGACATCGCAATTGTACTCTGCTTATTGCTCTTCCAGTCCACTGCTCCTCCATTGATAACAAAGACATAACCCGTCTGAGACTTCGCATCATCTTTGTCACATTGCCAGGACGCATCACAGAAACCTGTAACATCAAGTTCTGCAGCTGGATTTCCACCATACACTAGAAACATATCTTTTGTATTTCTCAATACTTAAGAATATGTTTAACAGCAATCCAGTGACGATCACATGGGTTCTGTTGAAATTGACTGGTGATATTTTGAGCGAACGCCACATCTGGCCTTGTGCATCTAACCACATACATGATAGATCCTACTGCCGAAGCATAAGGAACTTTACTCATGCGTACCACCTCTGCAGGTGTTGAGGCACACATAAGCCATGCTTTACTTCCATTGGCAAATATCCTTTCTTGGAATTTTGCATATTGAATCTCTTCAATATTTTATCAATGTAAGCACTTTGACTTAAACCAATTAACCGCTGTGATCTATCCCTATAGATCTTGATTCCCAGAATGTATGCAGCTTCCCCTAAATCCTTCATAGAAAAACACTTTCCAAGATATGCCTTAACACTTTGCAAACTTGGAATGTATTTTCCCATAATTAATATGTCATCGACATATAGGATAAGAAAAATTACATCACTCCCACTAGCTTTGTGATATACACATGGCTCATCAAGATTCTGAGTAAATCCAAACCTTTTGATTTCTTCACCAAATCTTTTATTCCATTGCCTTGATGCTTGCTTCAATCCATAAATGGATCTTTGAAGTTTGCATACACGGTTTGGAAATTGTGGATTCACAAACCCCTCAGGCTGCGCCATATAGATATATTCATCTAGGCGACCATTTAAGAAGGCGGTTTTGACATCCATTTCCCAAATCTCATAGTCATAGTATGCTGCTATAGCTATGAGAATCCTAATAGCCCTAATGTCTGCTACAAGAGAAAAGGTCTCCTCGTAGTCAACCCCATAGGTTTGAGTAAAGCCTTTAGTTACCAGACGAGCCTTATAGGTGTGTACATTGCCATCCATGTCAGTTTTCTTCTAGAAGAGCCACTTACTGTTACACCCCGTGCCCGCTTAGACCAAAATTTAAAACTTTTTACGCGGAAACGCTTGACTTTTACAGACATCTGGTTACTCTTTTGACCACTGAAAAAAATCTATAAATATTCAGACTTTGAGACTATTTTTAAATGAAACTAGACTCAAATACCTTCAAAATGACAGGTGGCACGACCCGTGAACGACTTACGGATAAAAAGATATGATTTTTCAAAGTTGTCGAAAAACTGCCCAGCGACCTCCATCCGATCGGATCGCCAGCCATCCGATCGGATGGATGGTTCTGATCAAATTTTGCATTTCAAAATCCCCGGCCGAAAGTCCGACCTCCCGAACTCGAAACTTAACCAAACTTTCCAGATTTCATTACTATGTTATTGGGCTCATTTTCATTCAAAAAATTTACCGTTTGACCACCCGGAATTGTACTTTAAAATTTGACGGGTTATGCATAAAAACCCAATTGACCCATTTACACTACAAACCAACTATACCACTTCATTTTTCCACCAAACTTGACCAACTTCATTACTTTAATATATCAAATATGTTTCATAAGTATTTGACCCGTTTACAACTCAAAATGGGTAAGAACACCCTTAATCCAAACACACCCTTAACTTTTACTAAAAACACTTAAAACACACTTGACACATCCTTAGACCACCAAATCATTTCCCGACTTTGACACACATTATACGACTCATAAAATAGACTCTCGGGGTACAACCTTGACGCGAGCTCGGTATTCTACCTAGCTCCTAATGCTCATTATCTTCCAATCCGCTTCCAACTCTTAAGCTATAATCCAAATCAAGTTATCTCCATCACCATTAACCTACAAAACATTGACAACTAAAAGAATAAGCTTACGCTTAGTAAGTAACCCGACATAAAACATATCTCATACACATATTTCCACATAAGCATCATAATTACATAAAAGCCTCTAAGCTACGTCATACCATTCGTATCATACATATCTTCTTAACATAATTACATCTATTCATCATAACCATAATCAACAACATACCTTAACTAGTCCAAAACCAACAAGCTAACATACTCTTAGTCAAGATCACTAGCCATCCATCCTTATGCTTACAACCATTCTAAATCCAACTCTTATACTCTAATACAACCACAATACATACATGATAAATACATATATAATACATGTTTTAGTGGGAGTTACTTACCTTCAATCCAAGCTAGCTACCATGTCATTATTTCACCACCATCATCATCATCCTTACTATTCATCATCCATCATCATCATCCTTCACCATCATCAACACCCTAATAATACATATAACTAAATACTATCAACAAGGGTTTATATAACCCATCATAATTTACTCATCATCCATTCTACATCATCATACGATCATACCTTGATCATATGATGAAAACCCACTTAAATCATAAACCTTAACCTCAATAACATCAAGATGGGGAAAATACTTACTTGGGAAATCATTGCTAGGGATGACTACAACCATAAGGACTTCATCTTCTTCCTTCCTAAGCTATCCAACAAGCTTTTCCCTCCCTTTTCTTTTCTCTAAAAACCGAACAACAACACCCTCTTGAATAATATGGAATTCCCTGGAATTCTCTACACACTAGATATTTATCTAGTTAGGTGGAGAAGTTTGGCCATGGGGCACCTATAGTCCCTTAAGTATCATTCCTTCTATTTTGGCCACATCACATTTCATAACACATATGACTTATAACAACTTAAGCCCCTTAGGTCTACTTCCTATCTATTTGAGGCACATAATACTTCCCATAACTTTATAACACATATTTTGACTATCACTTGACTATCGGGTTTGACTTCCACGTAACTTTGTTGACCAACCAATCACATAAAGTCCTTAGCATATTCCATCTAGGGTGGGGCCTACTCGTAACCGGGATACGGGTCTAACAATTCTACCCCCCTTATTTAGATTTCGTCCCCGAAATCTCTCGTCTAAAACTATCCAAACTTAGTTTCCACTTACCTCCATTCTTAGCACTTTCCGTTCTTAATCCCCCTTTTGGTTGCACGATCTAAGTGATCCTGAAATTCTAAGCATACTATAACATATCACATATCCTTAACCCTCATTACTTCCCGCTTACTTCTATACCATACAACTATTGCTTAGATTTTACATAATACGAGACATACTTATTACCACTAATCATCATTCTAATCTGCCCTATTACCGTTACATCACCATCTCACTTGCTTTATCCCCTACTCTCATTCCTTGACTACTTGATACTTAAGAAACTCGTACCATTTGACTTTGCATAATTACACTCGACTAATACGTGCACGTTCTATTATTTTCATTCATCATATTTTGTACCACGCCGCAAGGCACATCATTACAATTTCTTCATCTCCTCAAGGTTTCTCCTAAGTCTCAACTAAAAGCCATGGTCAAATTCTAACCTCCCTATCTTAGTCATTATTTTCTAACCAATTCTAAACTTCCGCTCCCTACTTTTCTAACCCTACTCGTGTCGTGTCGGCAACACATAAGCTCACTCATTTATACTTTCTCATTTACATGGAGAGGCGTCCCAATTGATGTAAATCAAGAAATATAAACTCATGGTTATGTACTCCCGACATAACACTACTACTCCTAATTCCCAATTTAACTTTTATTATTTCACTCCTGTTATACTTCATATTTCCTTTTTAGACTTGGATCCATATCATTAACACATTCATTATGGGGATACTTTTATTGCCAAGGATGTAGGCAACCCCATTCACCGATGAAGGCAATACTTTTCATCCCGAAGGATCTTTAACATTCATCCCGAAGGATTCCTTAACATTCGTTTACTTGGTCATCCCGAAGGATACCACTTTTATCATTCATCTCGAAGGATCATTAACATTCACCCTTTATCACCTTAGTAATGGATCCAAGTCATAAGCACCTCACATACATCATTACATTCGTATATTTTAGTGGACGCAAGCGCATAGAGCATATGAGCCTGCTTATTATAATTACACACTTCTATGTGTTTATCATCTCTTACCACAACTTACATTCTTTAACCCTCGTTAACCAATCCCGCATCTTTACTATTACCCTTTTAGTCTCACTCGCTTCTTTTACATGTAGACCTTACTTAGATCGTCAACTATAGCACATTCATTCATTATTAATAATTACCGCTAATCGCCTTAGCCGTAATATAATTATTTCATGGCAATTCATTAACCTCGTACATGCTCGTCTCATTATAGTTATTAGTACTTAGGAAATTTCGTTCTATTTCATCATTTATTCAATCACTATGCCTTTTCTCATTTTATAACTCTTCTAAGTTCATCACGGATTTATTATGTATAAATTTAATGTGATTTCTTCACCACACTATGCTATAACATACATTTAACATTACCACACATTCATGCACATGCTCAATCCTCCTACCTACCTCATTCTCATTCTTAGCTTATCGCATCTAGCCTTTAGCATTCAAACTTTTTGTTTAATTTCCATCATATATATATATATATATATATATATATATATATATATATATAAAGAATCTGGATCGATTGAGAAGGTTTTTATTTTGAGAAGATTGAGAAGGTTTTCAAAAACGATAGATTTTTAACTTTGATTCATGTTTTTCAAGCGTAAAACTCATTTTAATGTGATTAAAATTCAAAATGTGTAAAAAAAATTTGAATCAATGTTAAAAATCTCTCGATTTTGCGATATATGTAGAATACTGAATCATCTGTACAAATTTAATGAATCATCATCATAACTCGATTTTAACAATGATTTGTGAATCAAATTTGTATTTTATAGATTCGATTCACCATAAAATGATGTTTTACTTGTGAATCAAATCAAAAACATTAATCAGTTTGTTCAAACGAAGATTTCTCAATCTTCTCAAAATAAAAACCTTCTCAATGGAACCGGATCCTATATATATATATATATATATATAATATATATATATATATATATATATATATATATATATATATATATATATATATATATACACCACATCTTTACCACCACTTCACGTTCACACTTAGGCCTCACATACTTTACCTTACCATTACCCCATCTCTATACCACTTCAATATTAGTCTTTAGTCACTAAATATAATGAGACCATATGTTGGTCTCATTTCGTGCTATCATTCCCTAACCTCATTCATTAACCTTCGAGTATCTAAACACTTAATCTTTAATTCACTAGTTCCATCTTGTCCTTCACGTTATACCTTAGTACGCTTAATATCATTACAATCTATACTTAAAGTGTCATTGCTTAATTCACTTGTTAGCCCATCTCTAATACCACTTATCATTTCTACTCATATTCCATTATCGTTACTTAACATATGTTCGTATAATCGTAATATAATCATCGGCACAAATCAAAGTGTACGGTAAACAATTCGCTACGAGTCATCATCAATCAATCGCTTCTAATTTACTAACTCTATGTTCACTAGTTATTCATTATTCAAGCAATTCTTAGACTAACGCGTCTTCATTTTTTTATTTATTTATTATTTTTTTTCCTTGCCTTAGGCACTTTCAATCGCTCACCTAACACCTTTCATTACCTTAACACTATCTTAATAATACTTATCTTTTTCATGCTTCCGAACATATGAATATACACGTTATGTTTCATCTGAGTTGTCACATTACACTTATCATTTTCTCTATGCTCATTGCCTTAAGCAATTTCAATATTCACTATCACGCTTTCTATTATCTAGACAAGTTTCTATATAACACTTGTCGATTTATTATATTTGCATTCTCGCAATGCAACTTATCATTCATCCGTCAACCCTAAGTTGACTCACACTCTCTCTACATGCCATCTTTATTTAGACAATTTATATGTAATGCTTATCCATTACAACTTACACATCTCTACGTGTTCTTACAACACACTCTTACTAATACCCGTCAACCCCTTGTTGACCATATTCCCAAATTAGACTATCACTTCATTTAGTTTATTTAAATTTTACGCATATAAACCTTACGTAAGCTTATCCTTTAACACTATCACAATTCTCATCATATCCATTCCAACTATATATATTAGCACGATTACATTCATGTTTTACAATTCTTTCTAGCGCACTTCATATCACTATGACTTCTAGCGCAATCTATATCTCAATCATCGCTTCTACTCATCACGCTTAGCCATTTATTATTAATGTGTTTAACTTATCATGTTTTATATGATATATGACCTCATCACGTCTTAACTATACGCTTAACTTTCTCATTTTAGTTATTCATATAAGAATTTATGCCTTCAAGCATCTAATCGTTATCATATCAATCATGCCTCTCAAGACATCAAACTACAAACATACTTCGCTACTCACTTCTTACTTATCTAAATCTTTTTAAGCATTTATGCTTTTTCAACTAATTATCATGCTTCTTAAATTATTTCACATATCAATGTGTTCTCTCAACTTCCTTTCGTCACTAAGTCATCACATAACATGCATTCCAATGCATCTATCTCAACTCATACACTTCTATACAATCGTGCTTTCAAGCACATCACATAAAACTTAGACATATAATAAACCACCATAGATTTAACATCACATAAGCAATCATAACATAACACTTAACACTTATCCGACATGTGTTAAAACATTCATAACATAAACAAAACATAAAGTCCATGGCATCATATATCGTATCGCAAAATCAACCTATGTCTAAGCATCAACATTCTAACTAACCGCAAGCAATAGCCCATCTTATAACTAAGGCATCATAAACCTTAGTTCACTTACTAACCCGTCTCTAATACCACTTAGCATTGCTACTCGCAATCCATCACTATAGTTCTATCATACATTCACATATCGCAATACAATCCCCGACACCAACCAAGGTGCTCGGCTAACTATCAATCAAACACTTCAAGTCCTCTACGGACTTCCATCTCATACACAACAACACTATAACACACATACATCACCCATCATCAATAAGCTCAACTAGCATAACTCATAATCCGTCTAACACTTAGCAACTAATTTCCGCGTAACTAATACTTACATCAAATGCTTCTACGAATGGTTTAAGTCTAGGAAATCCTAAAGAAAACCTAATTCACTTAAACCGAAGCTCTGATACCAAGTTGTTACACCCCGTGCCCGCTTAGACAAAAATTTAAAACTTTTTACGCGGAAACGCTTGACTTTTACAGATATCTGGTTACTCTTTTGACCACTGACAAAAATCTATAAACATTCAGACTTTGAGACTATTTTTAAATGAAACTAGACTAAAATACCTTCAAAACGACAGGTGGCACGACCCATGAAGACTTACGGATAAAAAGATATGATTTTTCAAAGTTGTCGAAAAACTGCCCAGCGACCTCCATCCGATCGGATCGCCAGCCATCCGATCGGATGGATGGTTCTGATCAAATTTTGCATTTCAAAATCCCCGGCCGAAAGTCTGACCTCTCGAACTCGAAACTTAACCAAACTTTCCAGATTTCATTACTATATTATTGGGCTCATTTTCATTCAAAAACATTTACCGTTTGACCACCCGAAATAGTACTTTAAAATTTGACGGGTTATGCATAAAAACCCAATTGACCTATTTACACTACAAACCAACTATACCACTTCATTTTTCCACCAAACTTGACCAATTTCATTACTTTAATATATCAAATATGTTTCATAAGTACTTGACCCGTTTACAACTCAAAATGGGTAAGAACACCCTTAATCCAAACACACCCTTAACTTTTACTAAAAACACTTAAAACACACTTGACACATCCTTAGACCACCAAATCATTTCCCGAATTTGACACACATTATACTACTCATAAAATAGACTCTCGGGGTTACAACCTTGACGCGAGCTCGGTATTCTACCTAGCTCCTAATGCTCATTATCTTCCAATCCGCTTCCAACTCTTAAGCTATAATCCAAATCAAGTTATCTCCATCACCATTAACCTACAAAACATTGACAACTAAAAGAATAAGCTTACGCTTAGTAAGTAACCCGACATAAAACATATCTCATACACATATTTCCACATAAGCATCATAATTACATAAAAGCCTCTAAGCTACGTCATACCATTCGTATCATACATATCTTCTTAACATAATTACATCTATTCATTATAACCATAATCAACAACATACCTTAACAAGTCCAAAACCAACAAGCTAACATACTCTTAGTCAAGATCACTAGCCATCCATCCTTATGCTTACAACCATTCTAAATCCAACTCTTATACTCTTATACAACCACAATACATACATGATAAATACATATATAATACATGTTTTAGTAAGAGTTACTTACCTTCAATCCAAGCTAGCTACCATGTCATTATTTCACCACCATCATCATCATCCTCACTATTCATCATCATCATCATCCTTCACCATCATCAACACCCTAATAATACATATAACTAAATACTATCAACAAGGGTTTATATAACCCATCATAATTTACTCATCATCCATTCTACATCATCATATGATCATACCTTGATCATATGATGAAAACCCACTTAAATCATAAACCTTAACCTCAATAACATCAAGATAGGGAAAATACTTACTTGGGAAATCATTGCTAGGGATGACTACAACCATAAGGACTTCATCTTCTTCCTTCCTAAGCTATCCAACAAGCTTTTCCCTCCCTTTTCCTTTCTCTAAAAACCGAACCACAACACCCTCTTGAATAATATGGAATTCCCTGGAATTCTCTATACACTAGATATTTATCTAGTTAGGTGGAGAAGTTTGGCCATGGGGCACCTATAGTCCCTTAAGTATCATTCCTTTTATTTTGGCCACATCATATTTCATAACACATATGACTTATAACAACTTAAGCCCCTTAGGTCTACTTCCTATCTATTTGAGGCACATAATACTTCCCATAACTTTATAACACATATTTTGACTATCACTTGACTATCGGGTTTGACTTCCTGATTAACTCAAATAAGTACATTTTATTACTATCATTTATCCTATTTATTCGATTTGTTTTATTATATTATGTATGAGAATTGATACTTAATCGTTTACTTTTGTAATTCTCAGTTAAAAACAAGCATTTGGTGAAACTTAGCTATTATGGACTAAAAATGGAGAAAAATGATCAAGATTGGAAAAGGTTGCTGAAACGAAGAGATTGAAGACCATTGCCTGACTTTGAAGAATGCACGCATGCAATTCTGTCATGCGTTGCATATGAAACTTTGGTCAACGAAGAAGAACCAACTTGTTCTACTCCAGATGCGCCGCATTATACTTCTTACATACGGCGCATCACTATCAAGATTTCACCAGTTTCGATCCAAGATACAAGAAGACATGCGCCGCATACAGTTATGAAGATACGCCGCATCTTCTGGCGGTGTACGAATATTCCTGAATATATTAATCTTGGACCCCACGCGAAGTTAAGTCAATGCGCCGCATCTACTTATTAGATGCGCCGCATCTAACCCTCAGACAGAAACTATAAATACCCCAAGACCAGACGAATTTCAAGAGCCCTAGTTTTAGAAGACCGAAGACCACAGAAACCTTGGCCGAATTCAGTCGAAGTAGCAGCGCAAGACACACCTTGAACGAAGATACAAGAGCTGTAAGAAGGTCCTGCATGTATTTAATTCATTAAGTAGTTTTGTTTTATTGTATTAGTACACTTTAATTGGTCAGGATTGATGGGCTTGTGATCATGGATTTAACCATGCACTTCGACTCCCCTTAAAATTGCTTTCCCATTAATTAAAGTTTATATGTTGATGTCTTTGGTGACTTTTATTAGTGCATTGATAACCTCTGTGTCTAGCTGAGCATTGCTTGGGTCGCCATGCCCCTTCCTCGCCTATGCATTCTATCGTCTGTAGAAAAGTAGGAAGAAAGATAAATGGGATAGTCATAAGTAATCATTAAGGGTTTACTCGCCGATAAGATTAGAACCAACGAGAAAGGACTTAATCTCGGTGCGTTGCATCGAACTATACACTTCATATAAAACTAGCAATAAAACAAGTGACAAGCTACTTAACTATCAGGACAGGTCTTCTTATTGTCTCAAGTATTTATCTGTGTACGTGTGTGCTACTCGCTGATTCGTGCTTATTAGTTTAGTTTATCTTTAATCATAACCAAACCGTGCCAGTCTCTCAGGCTGAAACCCCCTTGCGTTAAATTAGGTTGTATAGCTAACTTAAGATATTAAAATACTGATTAGGATAACTAGATAATACGTTCCACTCTTAGTGATCGACACTCTACTTACCATTATATTCATACTGACCGGGTACACTGCTCGTTAAAGTGTGTGTGTTATTGATAATTCGGCTAAATATAAATTTAAAACTTGATTACTGCTAAAACCACAACGACATACCGTGGGTATAAATTAGAGCATACGCACACGACACATCAAGTTTTTGGCGCTGCTGCCGGGGAGTGAATTGTTATTATCTGTTAATTTGATTAGTATTTTAATTAGGTTTTTCTTTTTAATTTTTAATCTAACAGCTAACTCTGTTGTATATTAGATTATTTGCATTCATTGTATTATTTTGCATATTTTCTGTTTTCGTGTGTTTTCTTTGTGTTTATTTTCGTTTGTGTTTATTTTTGTTTTTATTTTTCTGTTTTTCTGCATACTGCTATCGTTGTACTGAACTTATATAAACAATACGGCGCATCTATTGTCATAGATACGGCGTATTGCGTTTATTTTTTATAAATACAACGCGTTTAATTAATTCGAATACGGCGCATCTTTCCCCAAGATACGGCATATTCTGTTTTTAATAAGAAATTTTTTTCTAAACATTAACGCCATACGGCGCATATGTTTTTACAGATACGGCGTTGATGAAGCGAAAAGTGTACCGCTTTTAAGGGGTCATTTAAGCCCTAAATCATATTTATTTGATCAAATATTGCCCTAAATCGTTCCTTTTGTCATTTTAGGTACTTTTGAGGAGAAATCTGGAAAAGGAGGCATTTTGGACGTTTTTGGAGCATTAAAGTGAAGAAAACGGCAAAGTCTCAAAAATCGGCTAAAAGTTACTCTTGACGGCGTCAGACTTTACTCTGGACGGCGTCATGCCTTGGCAAGAAAAGTTGGACGTGAAATTTACTCATGACGGGCCAGTGAAAATAGCATGTGAATTCTGACGGCGTCACGCTTTAACTTGATCGAGGGCGTCACGGCTTAAATCATAAGGGGACGGCGTCACGTTCATGGTTCGACGGCGTCAAGCCTTGATAAGCCAGAATGGATTTTTGAAGAGCTAAAGAGGGACGGCGTCAAAAAGGTCACCCGGGAACCCTAAAAGCGGCGAGGTGACGGCGTCACACTCCATAAGGTGACGCCGTCAGATCCAAAAATCTATATATAGTTTTCTAATTTTTTGTCATTAGGGAGAGCTTAGTGTGTGGAATTTTGGGAGAAAACCCTAAGACGATTTTAGCTACTTTTTCAGGGCTTTTTGCCTTGAGATCTTCCATGTTTCATTGAAAGATAAGTTATCAATTAATCATTCAATATGTCTATGTGTTGTTTGATTCTATCTTATTCTTGTCTTTTGTTTAACATGTTAGGCTAAATTTATCTTGTGTTTGCTTAGATCTAATGAAACCTAGCTATTGATTATTGGTTGTTAGTGTGTTATTGGTTGTATTGGATGATTGTTTATCTATGTTAGGCTTAAGAAAACTGGCTAACTTCCTATTCGGTAACTTGCTTGAACGTCTTAAGAAACATGAACCAAATGCGTACTAAAGGTTTTTATGGTTGTATTTAATGCACAAGCGAATTCTAGTGATCCCATGTTAGGAGCTTCCTAGCCGGCTCGACATAGGAGTGAAGTAGGAGCTTGTAGAGTTGGGGAAGTAAGTACGCCACCCCACGAATGGTATTAAGGAATACACCCGTCATCCACGCGACTAATACACACTAATTAACCGGTAAAAGATAGTTAGGGAGTAAGGAAATCTAAGTAAACACATTTCTCTACACATAAGTTTCTCACCAACATTTTATTTTCAGTTATTTTATTTTATTGCATTCGTAGTAATTTGGGTTAGTTGACTAGCAACTAATTCCGCCCACTCTTTCAAAACCCGAGATTTTACTTGCTTTCATAAAATTATAAAAACATAAAAAAGAATCTTCCTCAACCCTTAGACCTAATTAGAGTAGCCTTTCACACCTAACGAACACTATTCCCTGTGGAGAACGATCAATCCCCCGTACTTACCACTACACTATACTACATCGGTCAGGTACACTGCCTGGTGGGGTTGTAAGCCTCTTGAGATCCCTCGAGAGGTAAAACCTGTTGTAAGGTTACAAAACCACGCATCAAGTTTTTGGCGCCGCTGCCGGGGAATAGTTATTGTTTAGGTTGAATTTTTATTTCTATTAGGTCTACTCACTAGATTCCTTTCTAGTGAGATTTTTATTTTATTTTTCTAGGTTTTCTTTAGTCTATCTATTTTCTTCGTGTCTTTGTTCGTAACCATACCATCCGACATCATGGAAGATGGTAATATCCTTAACCACAACAACCCACCACCACAACAACCACAACCACCTCCTAGAGCCCGCACTTTAGGAGGATATTCCCTAATTTTGGATGATGACCCCCCTAATCTTAGAATCACTAGGAGCCGAAGCTCGATAAAGACTCTTGCCACACCCTATGCTGAACCCGAAAGGGAAATGCATAAATTAAGGCGACTCCACCAAGCGGCTGAACCATCCACGATCAATTTTGATGATGCCCTCTCCGAGGAAGAATCCAATCATCATTCTACACCTCCTAGCCCTCAACCCAATCACGATATGGAAGTTCCCGAAATCCCAATCCCCAAATGTCTCAAGGACTACTCTTCTCCCACCCCTCGTGGTTTTTCCAATGCTATCGTTTTTCCAAATGAACACACGGATGGGGTCTTGCGTGCAACTGATATTTGGCTGGTCCAAAGTGTATGCAAGTTTCACGGATTGAAAACTGAAGATCCAATCCAACACATCAAGGACTTCCTGAAAATAGTGGATACCCTCCATACGGACGGAGCCACTAGAGATACCTCCCGGTTGCGATTCTTTCCCTTCACCCTTCATGAAAGAGCCGGAGACTGGTATAACCAACTTCCTTCCGAATCCATCTTCACATGGGAACAGCTTATCTCAAAATTCTATGAGAAATTCTTTCCCATAGGAAGAACTTCAAAGTTGAGAGACGAAATCCTCCGCTTCCATGTTGGACCAGCAGAACCTATTCACAAATCTTGGGTTAGATTCAAGGATCTAATTAGACAGGTCCCTCATCATGGCATTGAACTCTGGCTTCTTGTCCAAATCTTTTATGACAGTGTCTCCAAAAACGACCAATTGGGCATTAATAATTCATCAAAAGGAAAAATAGCCAAACTAAGCGTTGAGGAAGGATGGAATAGAATTGAGGAATACGCGAATGATCAAGACGATACCTGGGATGAACCCGATTCGATCATGAGCGTTTCCAAGATCATGAAAGAGCCTCCTTTTGCTAGCCGGGTGAGTAGATTGAATGATCAGGTATCTTATCTAGACAAGTCGCAACCAACTAAGCGGTTATCAAACCCATACTTGATCTGTGATCAATGTGGCGGCCCGCATGAAGTGGAGGAATGCGAGGATGATACCACCACCGAACAAGCATGCTTGTCAAGCCACGACATCTTCGATGATCCTTCGCTCTTAACTTTCTACCAAAACAATGATTTCACCCCTTGGGGAAATCTTGTGAGAGAAGAGGGAGGAGGAGAATATCCTGACTATAAGGTTAGGAGCACTTTTGAGGATGATCTCGGGCATTTCACGTTCGAAAAGAATCTGCAACTAAATGGTCTTGACGACTTTATCAATAGCCAACAAACCAACGTAAAGGCCAAATTCGCAGAACTCAACGCCACTCTCGACGGCCTTGGCGAGCCGCAAAGAGATCCTTTACTCGCCATCACCACTCGTGCTGGAACAACTACTAAGGATCCACCCTACCCAGCTCAACCATCTAACGCCATGGAACCCAACACCCCTCATGAGGAGAACGATAATGTGAACGACGAAAATCCCGAGCAAACCCCTCCGGTAACTCCATCCCCACCTACTCCTGCCAAACAGCCCCTTAAAGTCCCATACCCATCTCGCCTCAAGAATCAAAAGGTCGAAAGTGATAATAAAAGATTCCTGTCATATTTGAAGAATTCGGTCGTCACCATACCCCTTCTTGATGCATGTTATCATATGCCCAAATATAGTATATACTTCAAGAGGCTGCTCACCAACAGGAAAGGGCTCGAGGGTCTTGTAACCTTAGGAGAAGAATGTTCTGTGGTGACCCAACGAGGGCTACCAAAGAAGGTGGACGACCCAGGTAGTTTCACCTTGCCCTGTTCAATTGGATCTCTTTCAGTCAAAAATGCTTTAGCCGACTTAGGAGCAAGCATCAATCTTATGCCGCATTCCCTGTTCCTCAAGCTAGGGTATTCTGGGCTGAAACCAACCCGTATGAGCATCCAACTGGCCGATAGATCAGTCAAATACCCCTTAGGAATATGCGAGAATGTGCTGGTTAAGGTAGGGAAGTTTAAATTTCCAGTTGACTTCGTCATCCTAGAAATGGAAGAAGATGATCTTGTGCCCATCATTCTAGGAAGACCCTTCCTTGCAACTTCTCGTGCTGTTATTGATGTTCATGACGGCAAACTAACCTTACGAGTGGGGGCTGATAGCTTAACCTTCGACATCAAGGACACAATGAATCTTTCTCTCGAAGCAGATAATCAACTGTATTTCATCGAAGAAATCGATGAACTATCCGACGAGATTGATAATTGTGTAGATGAACAGGTGGAAGCTGGTTGGTTGCGAGATGAAGCTTTCTTACCCATCTTAGAGGAGGAGAAGGCTATGGATGTGAATGCAGTCTCCTTCTATCCCAGACAAGAAATCGAACAGCTTGAGCTTCGTAAGCCCGAGAACAAACTTAAACCTTCCATCATCGAGCCACCTGCGGTAGAACTCAAGGAACTCCCAACCAACCTTGAATATGCTTTCCTCCAAGGGAAAGATCAACTTCCGGTAATCATAAGCTCTTCTTTGAAAAGTGAACAAAAGGATAAACTCTTAGGAGTTTTAAAAAAATATAAAGGAGTTATAGCATGGAGTGTAGCCGATATCAAGGGTATTGACTCTACCTTTTGTACGCATAAAATCCTCATGGAGGAGGATTATAAACCCAGCGTGCAACCTCAAAGGCGAGTAAATCCCAACATAAAGGAAGTCGTAAAGAAGGAAGTCATTAAGCTCCTAGATGCAGGACTAATTTACCCGATTTCGGACAGTCCATGGGTAAGTCCTGTACAGGTTGTACCAAAAAAGGGAGGAATGACGGTGGTGAAGAACGATAAGGATGAGTTAGTACCTCAACGAACAGTAACTGGATGGCGTGTGTGCATCGATTATAGGAAGTTGAATGATGCAACCCGAAAAGATCATTTCCCTCTCCCATTTATCGACCAAATGTTGGAAAGGTTAGCAGGGCATGAGTACTACTGCTTCCTAGATGGGTTCTCAGGGTATTTCCAAATCCCTATCGCTCCTGAGGACCAAGAAAAGACCACGTTTACATGCCCGTATGGCACCTTCGCCTACAAGCGAATGCCCTTTGGACTATGTAACGCCCCCGCCACTTTCCAGCGCTGCATGACGGCAATCTTCCATGAGTTAATGGAAGACAGCATGGAGGTCTTTATGGATGATTTTTCAGTCTTTGGGAACTCTTTTGATCGCTGTCTTGCTAACCTTGAGAAAATGCTCAAACGTTGTGAGGAGACCAACTTGGTACTAAACTGGGAAAAGTGCCACTTTATGGTAAAAGAAGGGATTGTGCTGGGGCACAAAATTTCAGGAAGTGGAATCGAAGTAGACCGGGCAAAAATTGAAGCTATATCCAAACTTCCCTATCCAACAACTGTCAAGGCAATCCGTATGTTTTTTGGGTCATGCTGGCTTCTATAGGAGATTCATTAAGGATTTCTCAAAGGTAGCTAAACCAATGACTCAGTTACTCATGAAGGATGCCCCGTTCGACTTCTCTCAAGAGTGCAAGGACGCATTCGATCTATTGAAGCAGGAACTTACCCAAGCTCCAATTATGGTTACCCCTAACTGGGAGTTACCCTTTGAAATCATGTGCGATGCTAGTGATTATGCTGTTGGAGCAGTATTAGGCCAAAGGCTTAACAAACACTTTCAGCCAATATACTACGCTAGCAAAACCATGAATCCTGCTCAAGAAAACTACACTACCACTGAAAAGGAATTACTAGCCGTGGTATTCGCTTTTGATAAATTTCGCCAGTATCTTGTCCTTTCTAAAACGGTTGTTTTTACGGATCATTCAGCTATTCGATATCTTTTCGCTAAACAGGATGCTAAACCACGGTTACTTCGTTGGATCCTATTATTGCAAGAGTTCGATGTTGAAATTCGTGATAAGAAAGGAGCAGAGAATCTTGCGGCTGATCATCTCTCTCGTCTCGAAAACCCCAGCCTCGCTGAATCTGACAAGAGTGAGATTCGAGAAACATTTCCTGAAGAGCAGCTCATGTTAATAAATGATTCTGAACCTTGGTATGCGGATTATGCTAACTACCTGGCAAGTAGAGTCATCCCTGAGCATATGAGCAGGCATGAAAAAAGGAGGTTCTTTAATCAATTAAAGTACTACTTTTGGGATGAACCCTTCTTATTTCGAAGATGTCCAGATCAGGTAATCAGGCGTTGTGTTTCGGAAAGAGAGGCTGTCAGAATTATGAAAGAGTGTCATGCAGGTCCGTCTGGAGGACATCACGGAATAAGCACTACTGCACGAAAGGTCTTCGACGCGGGATTCTATTGGCCTACAATATTTCGTGATGTGAAGGGAATGATACAAACTTGTGACGCATGTCAAAGAGCTGGGAATATCTCTAGGAGGGATGAAGCCCCACAGAATTATATACAAGTTTGTGAGGTTTTTGATGTCTGGGGAATTGATTTCATGGGACCATTCCCATCTTCTGGAGGGAATGAATACATCTTGGTGGCCATTGATTATGTTTCGAAATGGGTGGAAGCACAAGCCCTTAGGACTAACGACGCTAGGGTAGTCATTCATTTCTTAAAGAAATTGTTCGCTAGGTTCGGAATTCCGAAGGCTCTTATTAGTGACAGGGGAACCCATTTTTGCAATTCACAAATGGAGAAAGTCATGAAAAGATATGGAGTCTCTCACCGATTCTCCACCGCTTACCATCCTCAAACAAACGGTCAAGTCGAGAACACTAATAGAGCCATAAAGAGAATTTTAGAGAAAACGGTTAATCAAAGCAGAAAAGATTGGTCTTTTAAGCTCGACGAGGCTTTGTGGGCATTTCGAACCGCCTATAAGACACCAATCGGGACAACCCCGTTCCGTATGGTATATGGCAAGGCATGCCACCTTCCAGTAAAACTGGAACACAAAGCATATTGGGCACTTAAGGCTTGTAATTTGGATTATACAGTTGCGGGAACAAATAGATTCTTACAGCTCCAAGAGCTTGATGAATTGAGATTAGAGGCTTATGAATCTTCCATCACATACAAAGAGAGGGCGAAAAGATGGCATGACCAATGGATTAAGAGACCCAAGGAGTTTTCAGAAGGAGACAAGGTCTTATTATATAATTCTCGCTTAAGGCTATTTCTTGGGAAACTTAAATCTAGATGGTATGGACCTTTTACCGTAAGGAGCTCCTCTAAAACCGGAGCCGTTGTATTAATTGACGACGAGGATAGAGAATTCACTGTGAATATTCAACGAGTCAAGCATTATCAAGAGAATGGTAATGAAATGATCAATGAGGAAGACATAACTTTCGATGAAGAAGTCACGTAATGTACGTGACTTTGAGTCTAGCTACAAGACTCGTTAATAAAGAAAAGCGCTTCTTGGGAGGCAACCCAAGCTTTATTTGTTTTATTTGCTTTGTGTGTTTATTTATTTGTTTGTTTGTTTTTATTTGTTTCCGTATGTGTGTTTAATTTTTATTAGTATTGATTCATGTTCAAAAGTAATTTGTGAAAATGCTTTATTTTGTTTTTAACTTCGTCTTAACTACATATAAAGGTATTTTGCAAAAGATAAGTGTAAGGGAAATCTAAATCGGTTTATTAGAACACAAATGAACATGAATCGTAATAATAATAAATTAGCATACATATTCGTATTTGTTTGAGTCAAATGCTTGTATCGAGTCATAATGATGTTTTGCAGGATTTCCAGGAAGTAAGGTAAAGGTTTTTCCAGAAATTTTCCGGAAACTAAAAATGAAAATTTTTGTCAGGTCATTTCTGACGGCGTCAGGGTTTATAACCTGACGGCGTCAGATTTAATTTCCAGAAATTTTTGAAAGTTTTGTTTTCATAAAAAGTTTTTATTAAAATCTCCAACTTATAATCTCCAGGAATCTGCAAAATTATCATTCCACAAGCATTATATCCTTATATATAGATTTTTCCCGCCGATGTTATGCAGGTTTTCGTGTTTGTTTTCTCAGGTTTAACAGGTTATTTTGGACAAGGAGATGTTTTTGGAATCAAGCTTATGGCGATGCATTAGTCATGGAGCTTCAACATTCTCTTTGGAGGAAGATTTAACCGTGTAATTTCATTATCCACCGAGCGAATCAGGGGAGTATTTGATTTCATTCTTTTACTTTTATGCTTTTACATCTTGTTATTTGAACATTGGGGACAATGTTCATCTTAAGTGTAAGGGAGGGTAAAAGTACGATTTTAGAGAATACAATTGCGCTTGATTTTTGTTTGTTTGATGGTAGATGTGTAATAAAACTGAGAGAAATACTTGTTAAGGTAATTTTAGTGCCAAATTTAAAATTTTTTACAACATTTAGGAGTGAAACTTTAGTTCTAATAAGCGTCTCATGGATAGGAATTATATGACTAGCACAAAAACCGTACCACTAAAAAATTTTCCACCCCCAAATATGTGAGGTTCACCCCTAGAATTGGTAAGAAAAGCATTTATGCTATGATGTGTGTACCGGTAGCACTTAGATTCTAGAACTTGCGTTAGGACCATTCCGAGGCCACAAGTGAGACTACATTCGTGTAGTTAGATTTACTCTATGATAAGAGGCATTAGGATTAACCCATTGTTTTACACCTGTGTTTTTGTTATAATTACGTTGGCTACATTGGTCAAGTAATTCTTCCACACCCTTTGCGTTGTACTCATTTTTAGTACACGATACCCCTAGTACACCCCTCAGAGCCTATCTTTTCGTTTTGAACTTTAAGCATTTTACTTAAAGTAAGAATTTGTTTACACCCCACTTAAATGTACACCCAAATCGCCTTAGCCTACCTTGTATGCACTCATTTTTAGTGCATTATTGTGACAACATTTGTTTAAACCCAAGTTAATTATCTAGTTGATTACATGGTTGCTAAGTCGAGTCATATCCTTGTACATATTGTTTTGGGACGATTGGGACTCATGGGTAAAGTACTAGTGTAATGGAGTAATGGGGAAGAACATCATTTATTACCCCCATATATGCTAAATGTTTTAAAAGTACTCCAAGTGTTTTAATTATCTTAATTCGAGTCATTAGATTAGTATTTGTAAAGTTATGTAAAAATTCAAGTGTAAGGGGGATGCAATGCCCCTATGATGTATTATTTTGGATGGTAGGGTAAAAGTGTATGCAAAAAAAAAAAAAAAAAAAAAAAAAAAAAAAAAAAAAAACACAAAAAAATGAGAAAATGAAAAATAGAAAAAACATACGGACTACCATCCCGTTTTATTTTATGTTTATTTTATGTTTTTGTTATTTTATCATTAGCTTAAGATCGAGTCTAGTCTTGGCTTAGCAACATTGTATAGTACATGTAATTGATCAAGATCTTTAACTCGCCACCAGTAAAATATCCCGTATCCAACAAAACCGTGTTTTCCTTTTCCCTACACCCAACGTTATAACCCATTTAAAAGCCCTCTTTGATAGTTTATCTTTGGTGCTTACGCCTAGTGGAGGAGGTTTTCGATCCTTTCCCAAGCCTATGGTAATCTATTTGCTATGACAGGTAGTGAGAGATATTATCCGTTTTCATTTATGAGATTTATTTTGATGACACTTGAGAGATGTGAGTATCTAAACACTACTTGTGAGGTGCTAGTTTGTAATCTCCGTGCTTATTATGATTAAAGTGGAACGAATATTTGTTGTAATTACTTTTATGTTTGCATTAAATGACCCCTAACTTGTATTTTGATTAGAAAAAAAGCGCATTTGCTTGAGGACAAGCAAATCTCAAGTGTAAGGGTATTTGATGAAGCGAAAAGTGTACCGCTTTTAAGGGGTCATTTAAGCCCTAAATCGTATTTATTTGATCAAATATTGCCCTAAATCGTTCCTTTTGTCATTTTAGGTACTTTTGAGGAGAAATCTGGAAAAGGAGGCATTTTGGACGTTTTTGGAGCATTAAAGTGAAGAAAACGGCAAAGTCTCAAAAATCGGCTAAAAGTTACTCTTGACGGCGTCAGACTTTACTCTGGACGGCGTCATGCCTTGGCAAGAAAAGTTGGACGTGAAATTTACTCATGACGGGCCAGTGAAAATAGCATGTGAATTCTGACGGCGTCA